>CAUYPK010080607.1:0-26367 GCA_963574355.1 Loris lydekkerianus
GTTTGGAAGTTATATACATTCTGTTTCCAGAAATTTCATCATGCATATTTTCAAATTAGAAATTTTTTTTTTTTTTTTGAGACAGTCTCACTATGTCACTATTGGTAGAGTGCCCTGGTGTCACAGCTCACAGCAACCTCAAACTCTTGGGCTTACGTGATTCTCTTGCCTCAGCTTCCCGAGTAGCTGGGACTACAGGCGCCTGCCACAAGGCCCAGCTATTATTAGAGACTGGGTCTGGCTCTTGCTCAGGCTGGTCTTAAACTCCTAAGCTCAGGCAATTCACCCACCTCAGCCTGCCAGGTGCTGGGATTACAGGCCTGAGCCACCGGCCAGCCTGTGATAGTTAATTTTATGTGTCACCTTGGCTAGGTTGCGGCACCCTACTGTTTGATCAAACACTCGTCTAGATGTTGCTGCAAAGATATTTGTTGCTGTAATTAACACTTACAATCAGTTGCCTTTAGGTGAGTGGTTCTGTGGATCTCAACCTTCCTAATGCCATGGCCCTTTAATACAGTTCCTGCGGGTGGTTAACCACAGGTTGAGAACCGCTGCTTTAGGTGAAAGAGATTACTCTAAATAATGTGGTGGGCCTCGTTCAATTAGTGAAGCCCTTAAAAGCAAAAACAGGTTTCTCAAAAAAAGGATTTGAGCCTCAAGACTGAAACATAGAAATACTGCCTGAGTTTCCAACTGGCTGGCTGCCCTAAGGATTTTGGACTTGCCGACCCCACAATTGTAAAAGCTGATGTCCTAAAAAAAAATCTATCTATGTGTGTCTCTATACATGTAAATGTGTATATACACCTATCATCCTACTGGTTGTTTGTCTCAAGAACACTGATGGATACGCTATTTTCACTTGCCAAAAATACTTTCTTTCTTTTTTTATTTTATTTTATTTTTTAGAGTCTCACTCCCTCGCCCTCGGTAGAGTGCCGTAGCATCACAGCTCACAGCAAACTCCACCTCTTGGGCTTAGGCAATTCTCTTGCCTCAGTCTCCAGAGCAGCTGGGACTACACGCGCCCGCCACAATGCCTGGCTATTTTTTTGTTGCAGTTTGGCTGGGGCCCGGTTTGAACCTACCACCCTTGATATATGGGGCTGGCACCATACCCACTGAGCCACAGGTGCCACCCTTCTTTTTTTGTTTTTTTGAGGCAGTGTCTCACTTTGTCACCCTCCATAGAGTGCCATGGTGTCACAGCTCACAAACTCTTGGGCTTAAGGGATTCTCCTGCCTCAGCCTCCCGAGCAGCTGGAACTACAGGTGCCCGCCACAACGCCCGGCTATTTTTTTGTTGCAGTTTGGCTGGGGCCCGGTTTGAACCTACCACCTTCGATATATGGGGCTGGCACCCTACCCACTGAGCCACAGGCGTCACCCTTCTTTTTTTCTGTTTTTGAGGCAGTGTCTCATTTTGTCACCCTCCATAGAGTGCCGTGGTGTCACAGCTCACAAACTCTTGGGCTTAAGGGATTCTCTTGCTTCAGCCTACCCAGTGGCTGGGACTACAGGTGCCCGCCACAATGCCTGGCTATTTTTTGGTTGCAGTTGTCATTGTTGTTTAGCAGGCCCTGGCCAGGCTTAAACCCACCAGCCTCCATGTGCATGCCTGGCGCCCTACCCACTGAGCTATAAGCGCCACCCAAAAATACTTTCTATTAATATTCTTCCATTCTTCCTTTTTCTATGTACCTATGGTAGATATGTAATTTTGTAAATATATATATGTATAATATATTATGTAGAAACAGACACATATATGTAATTATACGAACACACACCTACATATACACACACACTAGAGTGATCAACTATCCAGTTTGCCTACGTCTTACCCAGTTCTAGTGCTAAAAGTCCCAGGTCCTGGGAACTCCTCAGTGTCAGGCCAACTGGAAGGGTACCGATAATATACACACACTTTTCTAAAAAAATAAAATTATTATCACTCTGTACATCCTGTTTTGTACCCTATCTCTTCAATCATAAGTACACTGCAGCTACTGAGTCGGGAAGAGCTTATATGACCTGCATTCCATGATGGCACCATATTCCATCTTACGGTGTATCCTTTAATTTAACCTGTTCCTTCTTTTTTTTTTTTTTGTCACCCTTGGTAGAGTGCCGTGGCATCACAGTTCACAGCAACCTCAAACTCTTAGGCTCAAGCAATTCTCTTGCCTCAGCCTCTTAAGTAGCTGGGACTATAGACACCTGCCACAACTCCCAGCTATTTTCAGAGACCAGGTCTGGCTCTTGCTCAGGTTGGTCTCAAGTTCCTGTGCTCAGCCAATCCACTGCTGTGGCCTCCCAGAGTGCTGGGATCACAGGTGAGAGCTGCCTTGCCCAGCCTTAACCAGTTTCTTACTACGGATTATCCAGATTTCCAGTTCTACTACTTTATTTTTATTTATTTTTTTGAGACAGTCTCACTCTTACCCTGGGTGGAGTGCCGTGGCATCACCATAGCTCACGGCAACCTCAAACTCTTGGGCTCAAGAGGTCCCCCTGCCTCAGCCTCCCAGAGTGCCGGGATTACAGGTGTGAGCCGCTAGGCCCAGCCCAATTCTACTACTTTAAATTATCTTTGGTTCTGAAACTAACAAAGACTGAAACGGCAGAGGGGGAAATGACACACGAAGTGCTGATGGCAGCCAGGTCCTCCTCTGACAAAACACTTTCCATCTCACTCTCGGCACCTGTGCTGATCCAGGATACAAAAGGCTCAGAGAGAGACTGAGCCATCTCTCTCCCCTCTATCTCCGATAACGTGCATAGCGACTCTTTTAAACCTTTACCTTTTGAATTCATTTACAATGGAAGTGTGAACTTCCAGTGCAATTCTGCGGTGCAGGTGTGTGCTGAGCTCCTGGCGCTCGGCCAGTAACATCTCCAGCTGCTCCTGGTTCTCCCTCAGCTTCTTTTCCTGGTCCTGGGTTTTAGTCTCTAACAGCATGAGTTGTTTAGTCAGCTTGGAAACTGAAAAACAAAAGAGAAAGATAAAAACTTGGCAAAGAAAGACTTCATAAAACATGATTCCTGGTTACCAGGAAATAATGAGAGTAAGCTCAAAGAAATGATCTTTTGAAAATCTTTTGGAGTCTTAGAAATTAATACCAAAAGCCTTGTACTTAGAAATAACTATCCCCATAGTAAGCATTCACTAACTACACATTTTTTATTTTTTTTAAGTAGGGCTCATAATAACATTGAACAAGACATAATTCTAGTCTTCAAGAAACTGAGTTTTCAAAGACTAAAATCTTTTTTTTTTTTTTTTTTCTTTTTGAGATAGAGTCTCACTATGATGCCCTCTATACAGTGCTGTGGTGTCACAGTTCACAACAACCTCAAACTCCTGGGCCTAAGCGATTCTCTTGCCTCAGCCTCCCGAGTAGCTGGGACTACAGGTACCTGCCACAACACCCGGCTATTTTTTGGTTGTAGTTGTCATTGTTGTTTAGCAGGCCCAGCTCGGGCTAGAACCTGCCAGGTTTGGTGTATGTGGCTGGCACCCTATTCACTGAGCTACAGATGCACAGCCAAGACTGAAGTCTTAACTCATACAGAGGTGTGCAACTGTCTAACATGATGTCTCTAAAACTGCAAAATTTTCAAGTTTTTTTTTTTGGACACAGAGTCTCATTCACTCACCCTCGATAGAGTGCTGTAGTATCATAGCTCACAGCAACCTCCAACTTGGGCTCAGGTGAGTCTCTTGCCTCGGCCTCCCAAATATCTAGGACTATAGGAGCCTGCCGCAATGCCCCAATATATATATATATTTTTTAGAGACGAGGTCTTGCTCTGGCTCAGGCTGGTCTCGAACTCCTAAGCTCAGGCAATCCACCCGCCTCGGTCTCCCAGAGTGCTGGGATTACAGGCGTGAGCCACTGTGCCCAGCCAAGATTTTCAAGATTTTTAAACATATCAAACATGGCCAAACTAACAGCCAAACTTAATTATTTTTCTTCTTTTTCTTCATTAAGTTTTTATGTTTTATGTCCTGTATCTAAAGTAAATCATAAATATTTTCATCTCATGTGACACAGTAGTTAAGTAATAAAATATTGCCTGGGTATCTGTTAAAAGTGGCACTTAAATCTTTCTAGTCTATAAAAACATTCAATTGATCAAAGTAAATAGCTGTTTCTGGGGAATGGGAAAATAATATAGGCAACTGACAGAATCATAAATGTCAAAAGGGGGCGGCACCTGTGGCTCAGTGGGTAGGGTGCCAGCTCCATATACCAAGGATGGCAGGTTCGGACCCAGCCCCAGCCAAACTGCAACAACAATAAAAAAATAGTCGGGCATTGTGGCGGGCACCTGTAGTCCCAGTTACTCAGGAGGCTGAGGCAAGAGAATTGTCTAATCCCAGGAGCTGGAGGTTGCTGTGAGCTGTGATGCCACAGCACTCTATCGAGGGTGATAAAGTGAGACTCTGTCTCTAATGAAAAAAAAAAAAAATGTGAAAAGGTCTGCCTTGCCCATGTGACAAGAAGAATTATCACACCGGTTCAGATCTGGTGTATTTGAGAAAATTAAGCTCAGTAAATAGGAAATTAAGTCTCCTATCATTTCCCACCCTAAGAACAAAGGTAGGTGGCTCAGCCACTCTCTGCTCCCCCCGCCCAACAACGTAAGAGTAGAGGAAAATAGACCTCGGCCATCCAGGTCTGTGGAGAAGTAACACAGACGAGAGTCCCGTGGAATGCTGAGTGCTTCCATCTTTAAACACCACCTGGTCATCAGAAACACATCAAATCCCAGCCCAGTAACTTCAGCAACAGCAGATGCTGGTGAGGAACTCTTTTTTATTTTTATTTTATTCAGAATCTCACTTTGTTGCCCTCTACAGAGTGCCTTTGTGTCACAGCTCACAGCAACCTGACTCTTGGGCTCAAGCGATTCTCTTACCTCAGCCTCCCAAGTGGGTGGGACTACAAGAGCCCACCACAACACCCGGCTTATTTTTTAGAGACGGGGGTCTCGCTCTAGCTAAGGCTGGTCTCAAACTTGTGAGCTCAGGCCATCTGCCTGCCTTGGCCTCCGGAAGTACAGGGATCACAGGCGGGAGGCACCACGCCCGGCTGGGAACTTGTTCTTCTGAGTGCAGAAGGGGGATCAGTTAACAGGCAAATACAGAAGGAAGCAGAGAGGAAGGGCTGCACCTGCTCACACGAGGCAGCTGGTGCTTCAGCTTCTGGTCCTGTATTATTCTTCACTAGGAAAGAAAAGTCAATAAAGCAAAAGGAAAAATGCCAATAACTTTTGAGCTCATAAACTTTGGTCCAAAGTGGAAGAACAACTCTTAAACTGGCCCACCAGAAGTTAACTGTCATAGGCTGTGAGGCTCTTACGGGCAGGGGCACAATCTAACCCACAGCAATCTAACCTCAACACGCACAGCTCTGAAAGAAGGAAAGAGTACAGAGAAATTCGTTATACTCTAATAACTCTATGCCCTGGGTTGAGTGCTGTTGCATCATAGCTCACAGCAACCTCAAACTCCTGGGCTCAAGTGATCCTCTTGCCTCAGCTTCCTGAGTAGCTGGGACTAGAGGTGTCCACCACACCCAGCTAGTTTTTCTATTTTTAGTAGAGACAGGGTCTTGTTCTTGTTCAGGCTGGTCTCTAACTGGGAGTTCAGGCAATCCACCTGCCTCAGCCTCCCGGAGTCCTGGGATCATAGGCATGCGCCACCACACCAGGCCCAAAGAAATGTTTTAGAGAGTATACTTACTTACTCCCTTGACAAATATTCAGAAAGAAAACCTCGTGTCATTCCAAATATTTACTTCACATGATTCTTCCCATTTCCAAGGCATGATTTTACCCTAAAACCAGTTCTACTGAGCCTAGAGTTACCACTGCAGCTGATTTACCAAACATATGCAATGATGAGAGATAGACTTTCTCAGAAAAAGCAATCAGTGTATTAAGGGTAATGCTGGGAATACTAGAAATAGCTGCGTTTCAAAAAGAAGATGGCTCGTCACCCGTAGCACAGAGGTTATGGTGCCAGCCACATACACCAAAGGTGGCAGGTTCAAACCCAGCCTGGGCCTGCTAACCAACAATGACAACTGCAACAAAAAATAGCCAGGCATGTGGCGGGCACCTGTAGTCCCAGCTACTTGGGAGGCTGACGCGAGCCCAGGAGTTTGAGGTTGCTGTGAGCTGTGATGCCACAGCACTCTACGGAGGGCAACATAGTGAGACTCTGACTCTAAAAAAATAAAAAGAAGATATTCTACAAAACACAATTTCTTCTCTTTTCAAGAGGGGCCTGGGCAGGAGGTGATGCCAGGGCAAGGTGACACAATAGCGACCCCCAGAAACAGCCACCCCCTGGGAAGACCTCACCTTCTTGGAGATGCTCCTGGTGGGCGTCCTTAGCTTTGGTTTGCTGAAGCTCTAACTGCTCTATTAACAGCTTGTTTTCCTCCAAAACCAGTTCTGCTTGAGTCTGAAGCTGACGCCTGCAGTTGATTTACAAAATGAGACACTGTGACTCAGGTGCTCAGTCATCACAGAAACACTCTCGACTCTAAAAGACAGCCAGGCTCGGCGCCCGTAGCACAGTGGCTATGGCAACGGCCACATACACCGGAGCTGGTGGGTTCGAACCTGGCCCGGGTCAGCTAAACAACAGTGACAACTGCAACCAAAAAAAGCTGGGCATTATGGCGGGTGCCTGTAGTCCCAGCTACTTGGGAGGCTAAGGCAGGAGGATCGTTTGAGCCTGAGAGTTGGAGGTTGCTGTGAGCTGTGATGCCACAGCACTCTAGCCAGGGTGACAGCTTGAGACTCTGTCTCAAAAAAAAAGAGATCTGCCTACAGAGTATGATGCTGCCAAACCCAAGGACCCCCATCCTCCGCCCCCAGCGAAGGACAGCGAAGGAACTCAGAGTAACTGGGAGGCCCAGCACAGCAGGGGCCTGTGGGTTACCCTGCACGCACAGGCTCCACACTAGAGCAGAGGCTAAACTCCAATCCCAATAGCACTGGACTGGGGAGCATTGCCGGCTGCAGAGTATCTGAAAGCAGGACCTGTCATTATTTCCTTTATTTGTTAATTTATTACATTTTATATTATCTTACTTATTTTTCAGAAACAGGGTCTTGCTCCACTGCCTAGGCTAGAGAGCAGAAGTGTGACCTCAGCTCATTGTAACCTAGAACTCCTCGACTCCCAGGTGGTCCTCCCACCTCAGCCTCCCAAGTAACTGGGACTACAGGTGCCCCTACCACACACAGATACTTTTTCTATTTTTTTATAAAGAAGGGGGTCTTGCTATGTTGCTGAGGCTGGTCTTGAATTCCTAGGCCCGAGGAAGCGTCCTGACTTAGCCTCCTAAAATGCTGGTACTACAGACGTGAGCCACACTGCCCGGCCTATGTATTTCATTTTAAGGAAACATAAACAAGTTTGACTTATGGCTACAGGTAAGGTCAGGGAAAGAATCTGAGGTTTCATTTTCTCATGAAGGCTTTTGAGAGCCAGTTTCACTAAGCTGCTTTCTGGGGTGCTGTCAAAGAGTGTTGAGGACAGACATACTAGAAACCCTGAAAAAAGATAATCCAAGCTCAGCAAGGGAAACCACAGTGCACACGGATCCAGGAGCTGCCAGGCCAGTCCCAGCCACGTATCGGTGACCGGAAATCAGGTGACCCAATTCCAGACTTCTGGATATTACATATGAAAAATATGAATTTTTCAGTGATGTTAAGACATTTAAAAAACATTAAGTAGGCCAGCAAGGTGACTCACACTGTAATCCTAGCAGGATTTTGCCCATCTCTACAAAAAATAGAAAAATAAGCTGGGAGTGGTGGTGTCCACCTATAGTCCGAGCTACTCGGGAGGCTGAGGCAGGAGATCACTTGAGCCCAGGAGTTTGAAGTTTTAATGGGCTATAATGATGCCACTGTGCTCTACGCCAGCAATAAAGTGAGATCCTGAATTAAACAAAAAAAAAAAAAATTAAAAATTACATTTTAATTAAATGACTAAATATAACCTATCTACCAAATGTCCTGCCTGGATCTTGCATTTGGAATGTTTAAACACATTCACTTTTTATTACTCAATTAACAGGCATTTGTTGCCACTGCGAGCTAGACTGGGGGAGGGGTCACATATAAGGATGAACAGGACAGGGTCCCGCACACGAGGATGAACAGGACAGGGGCCTGCCCTTGAGGAGCTCACGAAGGGGAGAGGGAGGCAACCAGGACTGGCAGGCACAGCGCGACGGGTCCCGGATGGGCCAGTGTGCAGGACAGCATCCAAAACAGAGACAGGCAGCAGTGACCGCTGCCCAGAAGGGAGCGCTCCTGACAAGCACCTCAGCAGGGTCCTGAAGGGTGGAGAGTGTGGAAGGAGGGGAGGACAGGGAGTAAGGACAGGGAGCTGGCAGGGAGGGGGGACCAGCTTGGCTGGGGCTATACCGTGGGCTTTGTGTTCTCATGCCAGGGACCCCCAGGAGCAGTCTAAATAAGAAGGGAGGGTTTACAACATGCCCCAGAAGAATACCACCTCGGAAAATAAAAGGGAAAAGTAACTATAGTTCAGTCTAAGAACCTATTTAGAATTTTTTTTTTTTTAGAGACAGAGTCTCACTTTATCGCCCTGGGTAGAGTGGCATTGCATCACAGCTCACAGCAACCTCCAGCTCTTGGGCTTTGGCAATTCTCTTACCTCAGCCTCCTGAGTAGCTGGGACTACAGCTGCCCGCCACAATGTCCAGCTATTTTATGTTGTTGTTGCAGTTTGGCCGGGGCTGGGTTTGAACCCGTCACCCCTGGTATATGGGGCTGGCGCCCTACCCACTGAGCCACAGGCACTGCCCACCTATTTAGAATTTTTAAAGTCATCTTCAAACTACAAGTTTAGAATAATTCTCTGGGATCTCACTGTACCTTATTAATATCTTAGAAACTCTCTGTTAAAATATTTTAGTTAAAAAAAACATAGTTAATGATTTCATAAAGTGCTGTCCTACTATCTTTTGTCTTAAATCTGTAAAACGTCAGAAGCGCGACAGCACTTGCCATTCCCGGCCGGCGGTGGGGCAGCTCTCGCTCAGTGCCCGGTGCAGCTCTTCGTTTTCTGTTACCACTTCTTGGACTCGACTCCTAAACATTCTCATTTCCTCCTGAAATAAAATTTACGTAAATTCTAACACAGACACACATGCCCACATTTCTTAGTCCTAATGCTGTCATTGCGGCTAAAATCAAACGGTAGGAGCCGCTGGGTCAAGTGCCTCCGAGCACCAGCCTTGACTCTAGGTAGCGGCACCGAGCGCGGCCCTCCGGGAGCGGCCCTCCGGGAGCTCACACTCCCACAGACCAGACACGGGGGACAGCTGGCCACAGGGCGGAGTACAGGCACAAAGAACCCCTGCTTTCAAATATTCAGTTGGGTAATATTTTTCTGTGACTGCCAAATACCTGAAAACTTTTAAAAAAAGGATTAAACAAAATGCATAGATGCCCATAAATGCTGTAACTTTTCCTTTGTTTAAAGACTTCAGAGAATAAATTGAAGTTTTTTAATTAAAAAAAAAAATTTTTTTTTTTCATTTTAATTAAAAGCCAGATCTGGTAGGAAAAGCTCTTCACCCTGCTCCCCAACAACACAAGGAAGCCTGTCTTACTAACAGCTGTCCGAGCACGGCGTCTACTCCCTCATCCCCGGGCCCCAGTGTGAAGTCTGTCGCACAGCCTCTCAACCCCTGTCTGCCTGTTGAGGACACTTCAGCGGAGCTGCCTTTGTCACAGCTTTTCTCAGCCAGCATTCCCAGCTTCAAGCATTCTATGTTCTCGTCCACTGATAATCTGAGGTGCCAAAATTCACCCTGGTGTGCAACTCACTCCTCCTCTCTCCTTTCTGCCTAGACACAGGCACCGGTTGCCGGCAGTCTACTTGGCTTTCTTTATGGAACAGGGAGGCATCAGCAAACTAAACCCTGCAGGCCAGCTGCTTGTTTTTGTAAATAAAGTTTTATTGGAACACAGCCTGTCCACAATTCACAAGCTGTCTATGGCAGCTTTCATGTTGCACAGGTGAATAGTTGTCAATGCAAACTGCACAGCCAACAAAGCCTAAAAGACTGCATTTATCAACTGGCCCTTTACAGAAAAGAGTATGCTGGCCTTGATTTAGTACCAGATTCATTCATGCTCTTTGAAAATTAAGTATTCAACACCAAGACTAGAGAAAAATCTCAAAATTGCCTTACACAAGACATGGACAGGGGACAGCATGACTGAGAAGGAACAGACCCTTTAACAGACTTGTAAAGGACCCTGACAGGCCCGGTGTGGGGGCTCATGCCTATGATCCCAACACCTTAGGAGGCCAAGGCAGGAGAATGACATGAGTCCAGGAGTTTCAGACCAGTCTGATCAGCATACTGAGACCCTATCTAAAAGAAACAACAAACAAGGGCGGCGCCTGTGGCTCAGTGGGTAGAGTACTGGCCCCATATACAGAGGGTGGCGGGTTCAAATCCGGCCCAGCCAAACTGCAACAAAAAAATAGCCGGGCGTTGTGGTGGGTGCCTATAGTCCCAGCTACTCAGGAGGCTGAGGCAAGAGAATCGCCTAAGCCCAAGAGCTGGAGGTTGCTGTAAACTGTGACTCCACAGCACTCTACCAAGGGTGATAAAGTGGGACTGTCTCTACAAAAAAACAAAACAACCTTGTACCTGCGGATCCCATAACAACCAACACCTGTCCCATGGCTGCTTCCAGTTCCAGAGACCTATTTGGCCACTTAAGAGAAGACCCCAGAGGCTAGCAGTGCCAAGGCAGAGGGTGGGTCTGCAGCACCCCAGAGGCTGGGTTCTCCTGCAGAGTCAGAACAAGCTCTGCTGCCAGAAGCATTCCCATGACACAGAGATGAATGTGGCAGAAATGAATAAAAACCTCACTTCCTAACCACTTCCAACAGCTCAATAATTAGACTTCTTGGGATTACCTCTTCCTGGAATTAAGAAGCATCTAAGTTTGCCTAAAACACCCCCAGCCTATGTGACCTTCTGTCTGCCCTAATGTCCCTTTTAATGGTGCGTCTGCAGCTGGAGTACTAGGAAAGAAGGCTCCTAGTGCAGTGCTCCCCACTCCCCCACTCCAGGGGCTCCTCACCTCCTCCCTCATCCCTTCTTTCCCTCCCTCCTTCCTTCCCCTCCCACCACACCACATCCCTCCCTCCTCCCTCCTCTCCTTCTACAGACATTTGACTCTCTACTGTATGTCAGGTACATCTACCTTCAAAATACTTCTGCAATATCTGAAAGGATCTTATTTTTCTAAAGCTTGTCTCTTGTGTGACATTTGCCAACCTACTCTGAGGGTGGCGTTGAGCTCGTCCTTCTCCTTCATCCTGTCTTCGTAAGCCAGCAACAACGGTGACAGGCGCTTCATATCCACCTGCAGGTAGAAGAGCGGAAGAGAGGCTCGCATGTCTGTCTCACATATGAGCACAATCAGCAATTTTTTTAAAAGGCAAGAAGACATATACTTATTTTGGAATTGTTTTTAATAACTATGCAAGTACAGCCCTGAATATATGGGTGTGAAATTAAACAACTCCCACTTACCAACCAGGGTGGTATAGGACCCTTTGATGAGAGGCCTTTGATATTTAAACTCTAGGAATAAAACACACAGTGAAGACAAATTAAACGATGCTTCCCCTGAAATGACAAGTCTTAGAGAGTCTCATCTAGACTGGACATTATCAATCCATGCTTCTATATGGGTGTGTGTTTATGTATATATACAGTACGTATGAGAGCATTTTCTCCTGTTGTTTGAGAGTAATTTTCAGATATAATTAATGCCCCTTTGCTCTACCTACTTCAGGGTGTATTTCCTAAAAACAAGAACATTCATTTACTTAACCACAGCGTGATTATGAAAATTAGGAAACCAACACAGATACAGAAAAGATTCCTTTCCTTTTTTGAGCAATTTAGTCATTTAATAATTCCATTTAAATTTCAAACTCAGAATAAGTCAGTGTCCGCTAACTCTACTTATTTATTTTTATTTGTTTAGAGACAGTCTCACTCTGTCACCTAGGCTGGAGGGCAGTGGTGTGATCATAGTTGAATGCAGCTTCAAAGTCCTGGATTCAACCTACCCTCCTGTCTCAGCCTCCTGAGTAGCTGGGACTACAGATGTGCCACTATACCTGGCTAACTAACTTCCTTCCTTCCTTCCTTCCTTCCTTCTTTTTCTTTTTTTGTAGAGACAGAGTCTCATTTTATTACCCTTGGTAGAGTGCTGTAGTGGCACAGCTCACAGCAACCTCCAACTCCTGGGCTTAAGCGATTCTCTTGCCTCAGCCTCCTGAGTAGCTGGGACTACAGGCACCTGCCACATGCCCAGCTATTTTTTTGTTGCAATTTGGCCGGGGCTGCATTTGAACCTGCCACCCTGGGTATATGGTGCTGGTGCCCTACCCACTGAGCCACAGGTGTGGTCCCCTGGCTAATTTTCTTAAAACCTTTTATGAGACTGGGTATCACTACGCTGTCCAGGCTAGTCTCAAACTCCTGACCTCAAGTGATCCTCCCACCTCAGCCTCCTGAGTACCGGGGGTTATAGGCATGAGTCATTTGCCTGGTTCTCTACTTTCTCATCTATAGACTGTCTTCCGATTTCGTCTATTTTCCCACTAATGCCCTTCTCTTTTCTTTTTTTTTTTGAGACAGAGTCTCAAGCTGTCACCCTGGGTAGAGTGCAATGGCATCACAGCTCATAGCAACCTCCAACTCCTGGACTTAAGTGATTCTCTTGCCTCAGCCTCCTAAGTAGCCAGAACTATAGGCACCCGCCACAACACCCAGCTATTTTGTTGTTGTAGTTGTCATTGTTGTTTGGCAGGCCCGGTTTGGGTTTGAACCTTCTAGCTCTGGTGTATGTGGCTGGTGCCTTAGCTGCTTAAGCTACAGGTGCCAAGTCCTAATACCTTTTCTGATTAAGGATCCAATGAAGGGTCACGTGTTGCATTTAGTTGTGAAGTCTTTTTAGTCTTTCAAAGTCTGGAGCATACCTAGTAATGTTTTATTGGATGTTGAACTTTTTCAGTGTTACATTGTTGAGTGTCTGGATTTTGTTGTCTTCTTTTAAGGAGTATTAGTTTGTTTATTTTTCTGCAGGCTCCTGGAACAGCTTGATGCTTTTGTTTATTTTATTTATTTATTTATTTATTTATTTATTTATTTATTTATTGAGAGACAGAGTCTCAAGCTGTCGCCCTGGGTAGAGTGCTGTGGCATCACAGCTCACAGCAACCTCAAACTCTTGGGCTCAAGTGATTCTCTTGCCTCCTCCTCCCAAGTAGCTGGAGGACTATAGGTGCCTGCCACAGTGCCCAGCTATTTGTTTTTGCTGTTGTCGTTGTTGTTGCAGTTGTCATCGTTGTTTTAGCTGGCCGGGGCCAAGTTTGAACCCACCAGCCTCGGTGTATGTGGCCGGCACCCTACCCACTGAGCTATGGGTGCTGCCAGCTTAATGCTTTTAAAGCCCTTTACTCAATGCCATAGCATCTAACAACATCTCTCCATCGTGGCTGGCCAAACTTCGAAGGTTGCCCAGTGCCGTGTGAGCTCCGTTCAGCTCACAGCTTCCCATTCTTGTTTTCTGCCCAGCCCCCCTGGAGTTTGTCCTACACATGTGCAGGGCAGTATTCAACACAAGCCTCCAGGAAACCCTGGCAGATTTATGAAGTTCTTTCTCTCTACAGCCCCCTCCTTTCTAGTGTTCTTGAATGCCCTGAACATTCTAGTCTCGTCAGCTTCCCCAGACTCTAGTCTGTCCCCTGAACTCAGTGAGAGGGCTGTGCTCTGCCGGGTTCCTCCACCCTGCTCTGACGAGAGGTCGCCTCTGGGCAGGAAGCAGACTGGAAGGCTGGCTACTTGTCCCTCGCCCTCCAGGGTCAGCCTGGAGCTGCCTGCCAGTTCATCTCCCCTGGCATTCGTATAGTCCATTCTGTCTAGTTTTCTATTTGTTGACAGCGGGAAGGCAAATCTGGCATAGAATCAATGGCCCTGACAGAATAATTCCTTATTTAACAAAGACTTTGCATGTGTTCACCTGAGTATTTATCTCATCACTCATTATTCACCATTGTCACTCACTAAGTAGTCAGGACACTGCAACACCATCATTGTTTTGAAGGATTTTCTGGTCTAAAAACAGGGAAGTTTTCTAACACAAATGAACATTATACATAAAAGTAGAAAAGGACAGAAGGCTATAAATGCCTTAATAGTGACACAAACTAAAATTTGCAATGGTTTAAAAGAGAGAGTGATCGGGCAAGACTGTCATGGAGAACGTTGCATTTGTAGGCCAGGCACGGGACTCACGCCTATAATCCTAACACTTTGGGAAGCTGAGGTAGGGGGGTCATTTGAGGCCAGGAGTTTGAGACTAGCCTAAGCAACACACTGAGACTTACTTATTTTGTTTGTTTTTTTTTTTGAGACAGAGCCTCAAGCTGTCGCCCTGGGTTGAGTGCTATGGCATCACAGCTCACAGCAACCTCCAAATCCTGGGCTCAAGCGATTCTCCTGCCTCCACCTCCCAAGTAGCTGGGACTACAGGCGCCCACACCAATAACTGGCTATTTTTTGGTTGCAGCCACCATTTTTGTTTGGTGGGCCCAGGCTGGATCCGAACCCGCCAGCTCAGGTGTATGTGGCTGGCGCCTTAGCCGCTTGAGCCACAGGCGCTGAGCCAGACTTACTTCTTTTAAAAAAAAAAAAAAAAAAAAAAATGAAAGAAAAGAAAAATTAGCTGGGCATGGTCATATGTGCCTATAGTCCCAGCTACTCAGGAAGCTAAGCCAGGAATTGAGGCTGCTATGAGCTATGATGATGCTACTGTACTATACCCAGGGCAACAAAGCAAGATTCTGTCTCAAAAAAAAAAAAAAAAAAAAAAGATAGAAAGAGAGAGAGAAGAGAGATCCTCCGGCCTCCGCGTAGCTGGGACTACAGGCCAACACCACCACACCTGCAATTTTTCTCTATTTTGTAAAGATGGGGTCTTGCTCTTGCTCAGACTGCTCTCAAACTCCTGAGCTCAAGTGATCCTCCCACCTCAGCCTCCCAAAATTCTAGGATTACAGGTGTGAGCCACTGTGCCCGGCTTTGAACATCATTTTTTAATATCAAATCATAATAAAGAAGAACCTCTCAGGATTGGAAATCAATTTAACAGTAAATGGCTAAAAATCCAAAAAGTCTAATTTATTGTGATGAGAAATTTTACCTCTTCCTTGGACAGATGTCTGAATTTTGTCTGATAATGACTTAGTTCTACATTCAAACGATGGACAGTCATTTTCAACGCATCATTTTCGTCCACCAATTCTTGAGCTTGTTTTCTTAGATAAAGTAACTCAGGTGTGGTAACTAGTTAAAAAAAAAAAAAAAAAAAAAAAATTTAATATTATACTCTAAGAAATGATAACAAATTTAGGAGGATTTTATGTAAATTGATAATCATCTGCTTTTCTTCTCTTTTAGACTCAGAAGAAGCAGTGAATGACAACATGTATAATATACGTAAATGAATAAAACTTGTGTTTTTAAACACTGAATAGTCAACATTCTACTGGAAGTTTTTGCATATAAAATAAAGAAAAATAAAAATTTTAAGTTAGAAATGAATTGTCATTGTTTTGGATGATATAAAAATATGTGCTTTGAAAAATCATATAGAGGGTGGTGCCTGTGGCTCAGAGGAGTAGGGCGCTGGCCCCATATACAGGAGGTGGCGGGTTCAAATCCAGCCCCGGCCAAAAACTGCAAAAAAAAAAAGAAAAATCATATAAAATAAATGGAAAATGTATTAGAACTAATAACCTTTTCACATGCTATTAATAATAATGTTTTACTGGAAAACATAATAGAAAATAGATCCCACAAAATAAAAGCACAAATAACATAAATTATCTAGAAATAAATGTGTCTAGGACAAGAGTTATGCAGGGCCTATACCAAGAACACTAGCACCCTTTTACTTAAGGCTACATTAGTTTTACATCAATAGGAAAAGGTATAGAGAAAATACTAGTAAATATTCACATAACCTTAGAGTTAAAAAAGACTTGAGACCAAGGGAATAAGTCATAAAAGAAAAATATCCTATAAGTTTGGCCAAATTATCAACAGACTAAGAAAATACTACCCATGTGACAAAGGACTAAAATCCGTAAAATATAAAGAGTTTCTATATATCAATAAGCAGTGTCTCAATTTAAAGTGGGCAACTTCATGAAAGAAAATGACCTGTAATGATAACAAAAAAATTTTGCATTCATCAATAAAAGAAAAATTTCAACAAGTGTGAGGATATTGGTAAAAGAAACTTAAATCGGGCAACGCCTGTGGCTCAGTGAGTAGGGTGCCAGCCCCATATACTAGAGGTGGCGGGTTCAATCCTGGCCCAAGGCAAAAAAAAAAAAAAAAAACCTTAAATATTACAACAAGGTATTAGTAACATAAATATCAACAAATATCACCAACATAAAATGCAAACCCTCCAAATAAATAACAGACTGAGGGCAGTGGTGCCTGCTGAATGCACGTGTGCTCGCCCACCTTCCTGGGATGCGGCTTTCCGGCCTCTCGGCTCTTCCTCCGCACTTTCCGCTGTCTCCAGGTTGAGCTGAAGCTCTTCCATTGCTTGTCTCGTGCTGGCCAGCTGCAGGGTCAGGGTCTGATTTACGTTGTGCAGGCACACGTTTTCCTCTTTCAGTTCCTCAAATCTTTCTTTGGTTATTTCTATACATCTTTGACGCCCTCTACCAGTTATATCTGAAGAGGTGCAGGGGAAAAGTTTAAAAATATTAATTGATATTTACAATTTTACATCAAAGTCACACGAGACCTTATTCCAAAAACCACACGGGCGATTACTTCAGGTTAGGCCTGGTGCTGCGTTCTTTGGGCCCTGGGAAGAGTGGCTTGTGCAGGAAAGAAAGAGCAGTTGTGGTAAGGATACAGGGAGGCAGGAAGAGAGGTGATCAGGAGGAGGCCCTGCACATTGTGATGTGAGTTCAGAGGCCACCTGCAGGGCGCCAGGAGCTGGGACAGGCATCCAGAAGGAAGTGTGGGAACCCAGAGGCTATGCTGTCCGGTGGCTCGCAGGGCCCGACAGCTGACGGCTGACAGGTGTGGGCAGTGGGAGGGAGCAGATGGAGGACCAGCACCCAGGTCTGTGAGGGAGACATTGACGCAGACAAGACGTGTGATGTGAAGAGCAGGCACACAGGACCCGCATGAAAGCCAACAGCCTTGACAGGGAAAAGAAAAAGTGACCTTTATTTTCAGATGAGATTATTCTGGGCACTCTCTAAAACAATTATACTTTCCATCATGATGAAATTCAAGAGGCAAATACCTGGAGAGGGTGGAGGTTTTTCAAGTAACAGAGGTTTTTCATCCTAGGGAAGAAAAAGCATCAACAGGAAAGTCTCAGCATCTCTCAAAATAAGCACAAGCAGCCACATCATTATAAGGCAGGTCTAGTTACGCACAACTTCGGCCCCTTTATTTTGGCTCTTTTTTTCCCCGAAGTCTCACTCTGTCACCCTCTATAGAGTGCTGTACATCACGGCTCACAGCAACCTCAATTTCTTGGGCGCAAGTGATCCTCTTGCCTCAGTTTCCCAAGTAGCTGGGACTATAGGCACCTGCCATAAGGCCCAGCTAGTTTTTCTATTTTTAGTAGAGATGGGGTCTTGTTCTTGCTCACGCTGGTCTCAAACTCCTGGCCCCAAGTGATCTGCCCCCCTCAGCCTCCCAGATACGGGCCACTGCATTAAGCCTGGCTCTCGGTCTTAGTTTTAGTTTTAGAAACTTCAATATCCACTATCTTGAAATCGAATCCCTCCTGCCTCTCTGAGGCAGCAAGGAAAGTCTGTCTGAGCTTTGCTCCTGCCTTTTTGCCTGTGAGCTAGTGACTGTGCCTTTGTGTGCAGGACCTGTGAGCAACAGGTGTCAGTTCACGTTCGAAAACACGTGATACAGGACAAATTGAGAGCAGAGATGCATAGAGCAAACTCCAGGCGGGACTTTCCTCACTGGGGCAGGCAGAAAGGACCCTCAACTGCAGGCAGGCACATCTTCAAACGCCGAGGTCTTACAGCCAAGAGAGGACTTTGAACTTTTGTTAATTTTTCCTTACACATTGGTGTGATATTAAGTTGCTAATCCCTGCTGAAAAAGAAGATATGTTTATACATTACCTCTACCAAGAAATGTTTAATTTTTAAAATTGATATGAACATAAAACTTAAGTTAGAACTATTTCCATGTCTACAAATTAGCTAATTGTCTATTCATTCTATAAATTACATAAGTGGCTTCTAACCCTTTAGTACACCACTTTCATGATCAAACTATGGAAAATATGAATTTCCTCATATTTTAAGAGTATTTAAAAGAAATATTCCATAAGAGGCTAAGTGCCTATAGCTCAGTGGCTAGGGCGCCAGCCACATACACCAGAGCTGGTGGGTTCGAACCCAGCCCAGGCCTGCTAAACAACAATGACAACTACAACAAAAAAAATAGCTGGGCGTTGTGATCGGCACCTGTAGTCCCAGCTACTCGGGAGGCTGAGGCAAGAGAATCACTTAAGCCTGAGAGTTGGAGGTTGCTGTGAGCTGTGATGCCATGGCACTCTACCAAGGGTGATAGAGTGAGACTCTGTCTCAAAAAAAAAAAAAATAAAATAAATATTCCATAGGAAAAAACTCTTAAGGGAAGATTCTTTTCCCTGATAAACTACAAAATCTGTTGGAAAATTATGATGAAAGTTTACTGAGAAAACCTGTTTTAAAAAAAAATAAATCTTACCTTTAAATTCAGAACAGGGTGTTTATCATCTGATAAAAAAAAAAAAAAGAAAGAAACTTTTAAGGAAGATAACAAAATGACAATGATAACGGCAGCTCAGATGAACTCAGTTATAGAAAGTCACCTTCTATAGAGGAGCCAGCAGGGCCTGGGACAGGGACCGACCCAGCAAAGTCGCATGGCAGGTGAGTTCCAGGGCCAGCCAAGGAGCCAGCATCGGACTCGCTCCCGTCTCTACCATGCTAAGTCCTGAGGACCACGTGTGGCCAGAGATTGCAGAACCAAGGCCAAACTCCTCAGAGGGACCCTCAGCCTCTTCCCATTCCAACACCCTGCCCGGGGGGGCCCAAGGCTCCACTCCTCTCTGCCCACCCTTCTGAGAAGTAGCATCCAACTTGTTCAGAAAAACAGCTTTTCCTTGACAGCTGCCTCGGTGGCACAGACGCGGGCAAACCCTGCCCGGCTCCTCGTCTTCCACACCTCCCAGCCCAGTGAAGAGGCTGACCTTGTGCCCGGCCTGCCCATACACTTCACTGTAGGGAAGTTTGACATCAGAGTTGCTTTTAACATTCTACTATTATTTTGTGGAGCAGAAATAACTGGCTGAATAAAAATGAGAAACACACATGCAAAAAACAGAGGGGAAAATCCTACAGAATCCAGAAAACAGAATGAAATTCTAAAGATGCAGACAAAATTCTAAACAGAATTCCTGGTTCGTTCACTCATCCAAAGTTGCCAATATTTATGCTGTCTCTAAAAAAATAAAAATTGCCAATATCACCAATACTTGAGCAACCGGTCACTGAAGAGCTTACTGTTGACCCAAAGCCATCTGATCAACTGCTTTTGGTCAAGCTGCTTTTGGTCAAATGCATTGGGGCAAGTTGGTCTGCAGGGTGTGTTTGCCACCTGGCAAAATCCGGCCCTGCCCTCCTGAGTCCAGCCTCCTGAAACCCCCTCCCTGCCACCTCTGCCAACTGGTCTTTGGTCTTTGTGCTCACCTCAGCACCTCACATTATAGTTTACAAGCTGCGCCTCCACAGTGGATAGGCCAGTGGCTCTGTCATCTCTGGCACACGGCAGGCCCTGAACACACTTCGGAGGAGTAAATGTTTGAAGTGATATAACAAGAAATATTCATAGATTTTTTGGAGACAGTGTCTTGCTCAGTCACCCAGGCTGGAGTACAGTGGGGCCATGATAGCTTACTGCAGCCTCAAGCTCCAGGGATCAAGAGATCTTCTTGGTTCAGCAGGCCCAGTAAACTGGGACTACAGGCGCCCACCACTGCACCCATCCAGTTCTTATGTTTTTGTGGAGATGGAGTCTCACTATGGTGCCAGGTTGGTCTTGAACTCCTAACCTCAAGTAATCCTCCTGCCCTGGCCTCGGAAGGCAGTGAGATTATAGGCACGAGCTACTGCACAGGCTGTTTTAGTCTTTAGATGGTAATTATCACTAGCACTGATGGAGCCTATGTGACACATAACTTATGAGACACTCATTATATAATTATGTATTTAAATTTCATTTTTGAAATTTTGGTACATAATACCAAGTATTATGTATTTGTACCAAATACAAAATACCAAGAAAGTATTATTTCTATAAAATTTTTAAAGAAGGAATAGTTTTTACCTGAATTTAATATGCAGTCTACACCAGCTGACCCATAGCTATTCTCTGGCCCAGTGCTTACTAGGCTGGCCTTCTGTTTTCCTTGTGAAATGACTCAAATAAGTGTCTCCCTGAGCCAAGTGACTCTGAGGGTCCTGATCAAGCAGTTCCTGGTTGCCCACTCCATGCCTGGGTCTCCTCCTCACTGCTCAAACTCAAGCCCTTCTCAGGAACCTGAAAACTGCCCCCACCTTTGCTCTGATGCACTGAGCTCTCTTGTGCCAAAGGAAAACTACAAATGTCCACACACTCGCTCGTCAGACTAGCCTTTCCGGATGCGCCCCGGGGGCCAGGCCCTGCCCCAGGTACAAGGCTGGCCAACTCAGACAAGCTCACTTGTCATTCCAGGGTACACTGGCATAGGAGCAGCAGAAAGGCGCACATGGGGCTTCGCAGCCAGCCATGACCCTCTTCTCCTTGAACTCTCATGGCTGAGAGAGCAGAAGGGACTCAGAGGCCAGCACCTTGTACTTTAAAGACGGGCTCATATCCAGGCAATAACTTGCTATCAGTAAAAATAATTTTCAAGTATATTCCTAGTTAAAATCACAGAGCCACAATATGGAGGTCCAATATGAGGCTGTATTTTCCTAAAAAGTAAAAATATTCATTGCCACACAATGCACAATGCTCTCACATTTTATAAAACTGCAGGCGTTTTTTGTCTGTCTGTTTTTACCTTTTTGTTGGGTATGCCACGGTGTGAGAGGTGAGCCTGGAAACCCATCTGGGTTAGCAATGATTTCGTCGTCTTCACTGTCCACCCCATGTGACAAGGGTATCTTTTTGTTATAAAAGACAAAAGAGCAAACACACGATAAATGTAACCTGCACAAATATCCTCCTCACAAATCCAAACCTCTTATTTTCCTACCTCCCCCACAAGCACCTCCTCTGCTTTCCTCAGGGGGACATAGAGGGCTGGAAGAAACCCCAAGGCCTCAGGTGGTACAAGTAACGGAATCCAAGTCATGCGCAGTCCCCAAGGGGCTTCGTCTCCCAGCCAGGTGCCCCATTCCTGCCAGGGACCAAGGTAGGAAAGGGGGCCGCCTCTAGCCTGTACCATACAACATTCAGTCCCACCCCACCCTGCTCTGACCTGCCCTGGGAGAACTCTCTCTCATGCCGGCAACTGCTGGAATGTTCACTGACCATGTGTCCACTGCACAGGTCATTTCCTGACGGAATGGAGCCCTCCCCTCACCATCTGTGAGCAACTCCTATCTAGGAGTTAGAATGGCAGCAGGACCACAGAGCTGCCCCTTAGTGGGCACTGTGGGACAAGACGGGGCAGTGCCTGGTGATGTGGGGCACTGCCCCGGCAGGGCCTAGGAGTTGGTCAGAGGCTGCCCAGAGGAAGAGCAGCAGAGTATGTCCCCGGGGTGCGAGCTGGCTCCCCGCTGCTGCCCTCCCTCTTCAGCAGCATCTTGCCTTCCTAGCTTGATGACTTGTGGTTTGAAAAAAAATGCAGGCCAGGGGGGAGGATTGTGGATGACTTGAGCTCTGGAGTTCGAGACCAGACTGAGCAAAAGCAAGACCCCATCTCTACTAAAAATAGAAAAACTAGTGGGACATCAAGGTGGGACTTTGTAGTCCCAGCTACTTGGGAGGCTGAGGCAAGAGGATCACTTGAGCTCAAGAGTTTGAGATTGCTATGAGCTGTGATGATGCCACAGCACTCTGCCCAGCGTGACAGAGTGAGACTCTGCCTCTAAAAATAAACAAACAAACAAACAAAAACCTTACTTTTGTGATCAGCTTGGCTTAGCTGTGGGCTGCCAGCAAGGGAAGGGCTGTCCCCAAGGCTGGCAGGGTGTGTAGTAGGGACCAGCAGGAGAAGAGGCATTTCAGAGCTGACAGCCAAGGATGCTAGGTCCACTAGGCTCAGTGTACACGGCTCCCAGGTGACCCGGCTCAGGAGGAGCAGCACACAGGGCCCCTAGTCCACGCATCATCATTTGATGAAGGAAGAAAAAAGAAACAACATCTTGCTTTTTATCTCCCAGGAACGAACTAATATGAAGGAAATGTGACATTGATAAGACACAGACAGCATCGTGAAGATACCCTGTGTGGAAACCGTTTGGCAGCATCTGCCAGCACGGAAGCTGCTCACATGTCCTATCACACATGTCATTCCTTACACACCCGTCAGAGACACAGCCAGCATGTTCACAGCAGCACTGCTTCCCTCTCAGAGCCCCAAACTGGAAACAACCCAACATTCATCATCAGTAAAATGGGTGAATAAGAGGACGGTGCCATCATACAACGGGGTATTAGACAGCAGTGGGGTGAGCCAACCCTGCTACTCCCGACAACTGAAGGCCTTCAAAACCTCCAAACAACACACACTCTCTGGTCGAATTCACGGAATTTTCAAAAAAGCAAAACTAATCTAAGGTTCCTCTTAAAGATCGCACCTTCGAGTTAATTCTGTAGGAAGTGGCGACCGAGAAGAAGGAACAAGTAATGTTCTCTTTTTCTTAAAGCTGGCTGGTGGCTGCTTTATGAAAATTCATTGAGCTATACATTTATCATTCATGTACTTTGCTGTATACTTGATATGTCGATAAATAAGTCTATTAAAAACATCACAAAGAATTTGCATAGCTGGGCGTGTGGCGGGCACCTGCAGTCCCCGTTACTTGGGACGCTGAGACCCAAGAGTCTGAGGTCGCTGTGAACTATGACGCCACAGCACCCTACTGAGGGTGACAAGGTGAAACTCTGTTCCAAAAAGAAAAAAAAAAAAGGAATTTGTAATACTATTCTATAAAGACAATCTAAAAGGATTACTGTACATACTCGAGTATAAGACGAGGTTTTTCAGCACAAAATTTGTGTCGAGTTCGGGTTTTTCGGCACAAATTTTGTGCCAAAAAAACTCGGCTTATACTCGAGTATATACTGTAATTCAGAATTTTTTTTAACTCTCCAATACTTCTCATTGTGAAAATTCCTTTTGGTAACTAAAACAAAACTTGTCTGGGTACTGATGAAAAAAAGGGAGGAAGACGCAGGCCAGCTCCATCACCGGGCTGATAGCTGTGTGCCGGGACAGCCGAGCCCCCGTCTGCAGCTCTCGTTACATACTCCTTCCCCATCTTCCTGGTCAAGACACTAACTTAGATTTTCTCTTGAGTCTCAAGCTGTCGCCCTAGGTGGAGACAGTTCACAGCAACCTCAAACTCTTGGGCTTATACGATTGTCTTGTCTCAGCCTCCCAGGTAGCTGGGACGATAGGCGCCTGCCACAACGCCCAGCTGTTTTTCTGCTGCAGTTGTCATTGCTGTTTAGCTGGCCCGGCTGGGTTCGAATCCGCCAGCCCTGGCATACGTGGCTGGCACCTTACCCACTGAGCTATGGGCGCCGCCCCACTAACTTAGATTTTAAAGAGTAAAATGTACATGCTAAAATTTCTAAGGTAACTACCAGAATAAAAACAGAGTATAATTTCTAAAGTAACACAAGGAAAGAAATAGAACAATTGGGGGAAAAAATGTCAATACAAAAGGATTCTGCAATTATATAGACGTGAAGAAAGGACGAGGAAGAAAAAGAAATACAGAATAACAGGACACGTAGGGAAAAATAAAATGACAGATTTAAACCCAAATATATCCACATATATGAAATAGAAAAGGACTAAATATTCCAGTTAAAAGACAGAGATTGCCAAACTTGTTTAACCGAAAACTATAAGCGGCATTAAACTGTGTCCTTTATATAAATGGGGGGGATCATAAGGTATGTGATTGTATCTCATTAAACTTGTTTTTAAAAACTATATGTTGTCTACAAGACGCATCTAAATGCAGAAAGACTGAATCTGAGCAAGCAATAAGAAAAAATCTTCTCCCAAGAAGACAGATGGCCAATAAACACATGAAAAAGTGCTCCTCCTGCCTGGTTATCAGAGATACACAAACCAAATCCACCCTGAGATACCACCTAACCTAGCAAAAATGACCTACACCACAAAGTCCCAGAGCTGCAGACGCTGGCGTAGGGGTGGAAAGAAGGGAGCACTTACACGCTGTTGGTGGGTTTGCAAACTAATACAGCCTGTTTAGAAAGAAGGATGGAGAATCCTCAAAGAACCCAAAACAGACCTTCCATTTGATCCCACACTCCCATTCTAAGCATCTCCCCAGAAGAAAAAAAGTCTTTTTGTCATAAGGACATTTGCACATGGACGTTTATGGGAGGTCAATTCACAATCTCAAAGAAAGTGGAAATGGCCTGAGTGCCCATCAACCAGGAATGGATTACCATATATACTCGAGTATAAGCCGAGTTTTTCTGGCCCAAAATTTGTGCCGAAAAACCTGAACTCGGCACAAATTTTGTGCCGAAAAAACTCGGCTTATACTTGAGTATACATGGTAATAAATTGTGGTGTATGTACACCATGAAACACTATTTAGCCATAAAAAGATGGAGACTTTGCATCTTTTGTATTAACCTGGATGGAGTTGGAGAACATTCTCCTTAGTAAAGTATCTCAAGAATGGAAAAACAAGCACCCCAGGTACTCGACACAAATTTAAAACTACTAGATGAACAGCTACAGGCCTAAGCAAGAGAAAAACACAATTAAATTCAACAATGGGGGAGAGGGAAGGAGGGATCTCCTAGTGATTAATGTTTTCTACTCTCCTGAAACATAGTCTCTTTAATTTTTGCCGAAAATATATTTTGCAGTAAATAATCTTACGATGTTAGTAGCAAAAAAGTCATTCACTGTCATGTGTTGTAGTTATATTAATTAAATGTACGTAGGTAAAAATATGTTACTTTTCAATATAAAAAAAGTTATCTCTGATATGGTTACAGTTCCCCTAATATTTGTAATAAAATTTTATATACTTAAGTTTTATCCTTCTCATAAAATAAGAAGAGATCTTCGTTTTACCTTTGAATTTTTAATTTGCACTGCTATATTTTAAACCTAGCCATAGTCATTTTAAATAATTAAGGAGGCCAAAACGTAGCTGCAAGTAATGATGTGAAATGATTTCTCAATTTAATTAATTTCTGAAGCATTCAGAATTGACCATAACGTTTCTGAGACCCTTAATTCTTTTATTTTTATTTTTTTTTAATTGTTAAATCATAGCTGTGTACATCAGTGCAATCGCCTGTACCCATTCTAAGATGCACCATAGATGTGGCCCCACCCATCACCCTCCCTCCACCCAAACCTCCCCCCTCCCTTCCCCTTCCTTGGCCCTTTCCCCATAGTCTTGTGGTATAGTTGGGCTATAGCCTTCATGTGAAAGCTAATATTTAGCTTCATAGCAGGGCTGAGTACGTTGGATACTTTTTCTTCCATGCCTGAGATACTTTGCTAAGAAGAATATGTTCCAGCTCCATCCATGTAAACATGAAAGAGGTAAAGTCTTCATCTTTCTTTAAGGCTGCATAGTATTCCATAGTATACACGTACCACATTTGCTAGTCCATTCGTGGGTTGATGGGCACTTGGGCTTCTTCCATGACTTAGCAATTATGAATTGAGCTGCAATAAACATTCTGGTACAGATGTCTTTGTTATATTGTGACTTTTGGTCTTCTGGGTATAAACCTAGTAGAGGAATTATAGGACCGAATGGCTTGTCTATTTTTAGGTCTCTAAGTATTCTCCAAACATCCTTCCAGAAGGAACGTATTAGTGTGCATTGCCAACACCAGTGTAGAAGTGTGCTCTTTCCTCCACATCCATGCCAACATCTCTGGTTTTGGGATTTTGTTATGTGGGCTACTCTTACTGGGGTTA
>CAUYPK010080611.1:0-24084 GCA_963574355.1 Loris lydekkerianus
CCCTCCCTTTCCCCCTTCCCCCTATTCTTAGGTTGTAACTGGGTTATAGCTTTCATGTGAAAGCCATAAATTAGTTTCATAGTAGGGCTGAGTACATTGAATACTTTTTCTTCCATTCTTCAGATATTTTACTAAGAAGAATATGTTCCAGCTCCATCCATGTAAACATGAATGAGGTAAAGTCTCCATCTTTCTTTAAGAATGCATAATATTCCATGGTGTACATATACCACAATTTATTAATCCAGTAGTGGATCGATGGGCACTTGGGCTTTTTCCATGACTTAGCAATTATGAATAAGGTTGCAATAAACATTCTGGTACAAATATCTTTGTTATGATGTGATTTTTGGTCTTCTGGGTATATGCCTAGTAGAGGAATTGTAGGATCTAATGGCAGGTCTACTTTTAGATCTCTAAGTGTTCTCCATACATCTTTCCAAAAGGAATGTATTAATTTGCATTCCCACCAGCAGTGTAGAAGTGTTCCCTTTTCTTCACATCCATGCCAACATCTCTGGTCTTGGGATTTTGTGATATAGGCTAATCTTACTGGAGTTAGATGATATCTCAAAGTAGTTTTTATTTGCATTTCTATGATGATTAAAGATGATGAGCATTTTTTCATATGTCTGCAGGCTGCATGCTTATCTTCTTTAGAGAAGCTTCTCTTCAAATCCCTTGCCCAGCATGTGATGGGATCACTTGTTCTTTTCTTGCTTATACATTTGAGTTCTCTGTGGATTCTAGTTATTAAACCTTTGTCTGAGACATAACCTGCAAATATCTTCTCCGATTTTGTGGGTTGTTTGCTTGCTTTACTTACTGTGTTCTTGGCAAGTTGAAAAAAAAGTTAAGGACTCTATCCCATTCATAGTAGTGCCAAAGAAGATGAAATATTTGGGAGTTTATCTAACAAAGGACGTGAAAGATTTCTATAAAGAGAACTATGAAACTCTAAGAAAAGAAATAGCTAAAAATGTTAACAAATGGAAAAACATATCATACTCATGGCTGGGAAGAATCAACATTGTTAAAATGTCCATACTACCAAAAGCAATATATAATTTTAACGCAATCCCTATTAAAGCTCCACTGTCATACTTTAAAGATCTTGAAAAAACAATACTTCATTTTATATGGAATCAGAAAAAACCTTGAATAGCCAAAACATTACTCAGAAATAAAAACAAAGCAGGAGAAATCACGCTACCAGACCTCAGACTATACTACAAATCAATAGTGATCAAAACAGCATGGTACTGGCACAAAAACAGAGAAGTAGATGTCTGGCACAGAATAGAGAACCAAGAGATAAATCCAGGTACTTACCATTATTTAATGTTTGACAAGCCAATTAAAAACATTCAATGGGTAAAAGATTCCCTATTTAACAAATGGTGCTGGGTGAACTGGCTGGCAACCTACAGAAGAATGAAACTGGACCCACACCTTTCACCATTAACTAAGATAGACTCTCACTGGATTAAAGATTTAAACTTAAGACACGAAACTCTAAAAATACTAGAAAAGAGTGCAGGGAAATCCCTTGAAGAAATCCGTCTGGGCAAGTATTTTATGAGGAGGACCCCCCGGGGAAGTGAAGCAGCTTCCAAAATACACTACTGGGACCTGATCAAACTAAAAAGCTTCTGCATAGTCTATTCAATATTATATTAGCTGTTAGTTTGTTATAAATGGCTTCAGTCAGCTTAAGAAATGTGCTACCTATTCCTATATTTTTAAGTGTTCTTGTTAGAAAAGGATGCTGAATTTTGTCAAATGTTTTATCTGTCTCTATCGAGAGGATCATATGGTCTTTGTTTTTGCTACTATTAATATGTTGAATTATATTTATGAATTTTGTATGTTAAAGCAGCCTTGCATCCCTTGGATGAAGCCTGCTTGATTGTGATGTATGATTTTTTTAATGTGTACCTGTAATCTATTGGCTAAGATTTTATTGAGTATTTTTGTATCAACATTGATTTGTGAATTTGATCTATACTTCTCCTTTTATTGGGTCCTTTTCTAATTTTTGTATCAGGGTGGTGTTTGCTTCATAGAAGGTGTTGGAGAAGGTTTCTTCCTTCTAAATATATTGGAATACATTCTGCGGTATAGGTCCAAGCTTTCTTTGAATGTTTGATAAAATTTTGTTGTGAAGCCATCTGGTCCAGGGCTTTTTATTTATGGAAGCTTTTTCACTTTTTCTTCAATCTCAGTGCTTAATATTGTCTGTTCAAGTTATCTGTTTCTTCTTGGTTCAGTCTAGGGAGATGGTGTGATTCCAGGTTTGGTCCATTTGTCAACATTTTCAAATTTCTGGGCATAGAGTTTCTTCTAGTAGTCAGAGATAATCTCTTGTATCTCAGTGGTAACTATTGTTATTTCCCTTTTTTAATTTCTGATTGGGGTTATTAGAGATTTTTGCTTTGGTGTTTGTAGATAATTTGTCCAATGGTTCATTAATTTTATTTATCTTTTCAAAGAACCAACTTTTAAATTAATTTTCTGATTCTTTTATATTCAATCTTGTGTATTTCTGATTTAATTTTGATTATTTCTTCTCTTCTGCTAGGTTTGGGGTTGCATTGGTCTTCCTTTTCCATTCTCTTAAGATGATTCATAAGGTTGTTGATGTGATCTCTTTCTGTTTTATTAGATGTGATAAATTTCCCTCAGAGGATTACATTTGTCAATCCTATAGTCTTTAATAACCAATAGCTTCATTGTTGTTATGTTCAAAGAATTTAATAATTTCTTCCATGCCCCAGCTGTCATTCAGCCATAAGGTTGTTTAATTTCCATGTCTTTGTGTCGAGATGAAACTTTTGGTTGGAGTTGAGTTCCATCTTTATTGCCTTGTGGTCTGGCAAGGTACATGGCATAATTTTAATTATTTTAATTTTGTTGAGATTTGATTTTTATCTTAGGATATGATCTGTTTTGGAGTATGTTCCATGGGCTGACAAGAGGAACATATACTCACTAGCTTTGGGATGATATGCTCTGTATATGGCTATTAAGTGCGTATGTTCTAAGGTTGCATTTATGTCCCTTGTATTTTTGTTCAGTTTGTTTAGACAATCTCTCCAGTTCTGTCAGAGGTGTGTTATGCTCCCCAGGTATTATGGTGTTATAGGATATTATACTTCTTACACCATTTAAGGTCTGTTTCATAAATCTGAGGGCATTTAAGTTGGGTACATATATATTTAGAATTGAAATGTACACTTGTTATATTATTCCCTTAACCAGACTAAGGGAACCTTAGTTGCTTTAAATCCACTTTTATCTGAAAATAAGATTGTGACCCATCCTTTCTTCTGATTTCCATTTTCTCAAAACATTGTTTTGTAACACTTTGCCCTTAGTCGTATTTTGTTCTTCAAGGTTAAGTGTGTTTCCTGGAGTCAGTATATAGATGACCTGTGCTTTTTTATCCTATCAGTTAGCCTGTGCCTTGTCTGTGAGAAAGTCAAGCCATTTACATTAATTGAGAGAATTAATACATTTGTTGAAGTTGCATTCATCTTATTTTATGAAATTCTATTGCTTAGTTTTATCCTTTGAACCTTTGTGGAGGCTAGGTTTTGTCCTGTAGTTTCTGAGCGTTTGCTAGTGAGCTATTGTCATGGTCAATATGGAGAATAAATCTAAGTATTTCCTGTAGAGTTAGTCTGGTAGTGAATTTCGTCAGTGTTTGCATATCATTAAAGTTTTGATTTCCCCATGAATTTTGAAGCTACATTTATCAAGATACAAAATTCCATGCTGAAAAAAAAAAAAAAAATTTTTTTAAGGTTGAAGGAGTAGATGACCATTCTCTACTGGCTTAGAATGTTTCAACTAAAAAGTCTGCTATCGCCCTGATGAATCTTCCCCCTGCAAGTCAATTGGCACTTATTCCTTGCTGTTTGCAAAATTTTCTCTTTATCTGGAGTTTGGACAGCTTCATCACAATATGGTGTGGAGATGCTCTGTTTGTGTTATGAAGACCCAGGGATTTAAAAGGAGTGTTTTGGAATCTTTAGTGAAACTTAGGAAATTTTTATTTATGATATCTTCTAGTATATCTTCCATTCCTTTGGAACTTCTTCTTCCCCTCAGAGATTCCTATAATTTGTATGTTTGAACTCTTCAAGAAGATCCATATTTCTCTGAGAAGCTGTTCTATCTTCTCTCTCTTCTTTTCTGCTTCTTTACCTGGTTTAGGTCAAGAGCTTTATTCTAAATTTCTGAGATTCTTTCTTCTCCATAGTCTAATTTTTATTGCTACTTTCCACTGCATCTTAAATTCCCTGATTGATTCCTTCAATTCCTTAGGTTATGCCATATTTTTCTATATTCTGCATACCTTTCATTTATTTTTTTGGTTCTGTTTTTCCACTCTCTCATCAATTCCCTTTATCACCCTTACCATCCATATTTTAATACCTTTTCTGTAATTTCCATTAAATACTTATAGGTAGAATCCTCTGCAGTGGCTACCATGTGATCCCTTGGAGGGATTGCTCTGTTCTAGGTTTTCATATTGCCAAAATTTTTTCTGGTGGTTCTTCCACATGTGTGTTTTCTTCTTGTTCTCTTTCTTCATCTACTTTTTTCTCTCACTGCTTCTGTCACTTTAAATTACTTTGCCTTTGAACTTAAGTGTTGAAGTGGCTTTTACATATAAGGTCAAAAGGAAGAGAAGGGTAAAAAGCAAGAAGGGATAAAGAAAAGAATAAGATATAGAAAAAAGGGGGAGGATTAAAGGAAAGAATTGAAGAAAAGGAGAGAAGAAAGATAGAGGAAAAGACAGATACAGGAGAAACTGTGCTGTTTGGCAGGGTGCTTTGGCCCACAACCACAACTCCAGGACTTTGGGGAGTCAGGATGGGTGGGTGAGTTCCTTGAGGTCAGGATCTCCTTATCAGCCTGGGCAAAAGCAAGCCTTGACCTCTGCTAAATATAGAAAAAAATTGACAGTTATGTCACAGTGGGGACCTGCCAATACTATCTTTCCAAAGGCCAAAGCTAGAAAAATACCCTAGACTATGTCCTCATGGCCTTCTTGAGCCAGACCAATGCCATGTTCCCCAGCCCTCAGTGAAAAGAAAAAGTAATAATAAGAAAGTAGTTAAAGAAAATTAAAAATACTATTATGTAAACTGAAGAAATAAGAGGGATATCTTAGAAACTTTATGAGAAATGTATGTGGATGAGAAAAGTATAAAAATTTCTACCAAAGAAATCAAAAAAGGAGATAAATAAAAAAGAAATAAGATGAATAGGAGCTGAAAAACTGTAACCAAAATGAAGGAGTTTTTGTTACTGAAAAAAAAATACACAACACCTAACCAAACCAAACAAAAACCAACAACAGAACAACAGCAACAACAAAGAAGGGGAGAGGAACTGAGGAAAATTATTAGGAGGAAAAGCAAAAAAAAAAAGAAGAAGAAGAAGAAGAAGAAGAAGAAGAAGAAGAAGAAGAAAGAAAGAAAGAAGAAGAGAGAAATTATATATGTGAGTGTGTGTGTATATGTGTGTGTGTGTGTGTGTGTGTGTCACAATAAGTGCCTGGACACCAGGTTCACTGTGGTGTTTGGGGACAGAGAATACACATCCTGTGTTCACTGCATAATATTGTGGGCTGGGAGCCATTCTCTTCTCCAGTTTGGAAGGAAATCAAGACCTATCCTCCTGACCTTTGTGTCCCAAATCAGGGCCTGATCACTTCTCCAGCACTCACTCCCCATGAGATTAGGATAGAGGAGAACTAGATCTCTCAGATAGCACATCTTGACCTTTCAAACAGTGCCACCTGATAACAAAGTGGTTTTCCCCATGAGGGGGGGTAGGTGCTCACCTCACCCCAAGGATGGCTGCCCAAGCTCAGCAAGTGTGCCAAAGCTGGCCATGCACTAGGACCCTGCAGACTGTTTCTCCCAAGCAGCTTTCCCACAATGGCCACCTACCTGTAGCCAAGCTGATGAGAGCTTCACCCCAACCAACACTCAATCTTGGCTGCCTGACTCTTCTCTCAAGTTCCTTTGCTCATCCAAGCCCCTCTAAGGCAGTCCAGGGAGCAGTGCAGTCCAAAAATAAAAACTACAGGATAGCCCTAACCCATCTCCGGTTCTCCTGCCAACCTCAGTCCCTACCTATGCACTCGCCTTCTGAGCTGGTTTACCTGAGCTCCAGACCTCTTCACTGGCTCTTGGTGTCTCCTACTGCTTCACTGTGCCCTCCAAGCAATGTTTCTGGGTAGTAGCCCCAGCCAGAGGTGGCTGAAATCCTCTGTCCCCTGTCTCACCAAGGGCGGCTGGTAAGACGTCTCTAATTTACCATCTTTCCCCCTCTTCTTTTCTTTTCTTTTTTATTTTCTCCACATTGTTCTTACCAGCTCAGAGATTCCTCTCATTACCTGTTGTTTATATTTTTTTCCATTAGGTCACTGCCTTTTCTTTAGCACTAGGTGACGCCTAAATCCCCTGTTTGCCTTGACTCTAGCATATGACCAGAGCACTGGTTTGTCCAGAATAGGATGTTCCAGTGAGGATATCCCAGCAGTGCAGAAGGGACAGCAAGTGGTTGGATGGAATGTACCTCCTACAGCATAGTGCTAATGAACATTCTGATTTGGCACCTGCATTAGTCAAGTTACAGAGCACAGTTTCTAGCGCTGAGATGTTAATTCTAGCTCCCCACTTTGTCTCTGTTCTCAAAGATATGTCTCCCAATGCTTCAGGACTCCCAATGCTTCACATGGGTTAAGACCTGTACAAGTATTCTGCCAAGAAATAAAGATGATGAGGAAGCCAGTTGTCCATCCCAATCTCAGTTTTTTCCAGTGTAGAAACTGAGTTGGGGGAAATTTCCCAGATGTTTGGCATGAGGCAAATTGGTAAGGGAGGGGCATTGTATATATAAAAATCTGATTCTCCATCTGTTGAGAGTTTCTTGTTATTTCTTTGTAGCCCTGAGAATTTAATTGCCCTTATACTTGAGTTCTGGAATATTGCTGGTGATAATCTCACTGCTGTGTATATTTATTTTGGTTTTCTGTAGAGTAAGGGGAACTGAAACCAGCTTATTTCTGTGTCACCAATTTGGAACTGATGTCTCTGTCTTTTTATTTTTGAGGCAACATACACACATTTGAGTATGTACTTTGGTGAATTTGATAAATTAAGTATAAATTTTGATAAATTTTCTTAGAGAATAGAGATTGTCACCGTAGAGTAGGATTGAAAGCAAGAAAAGTTTTCCAGATATCTCAGGCTATCACACAAGCCTTAGGACCCAGTGGATTCAATGATGTTCATCTTTAGAAGATCAGATTTCTTCAGGATCTCAGGTCAATTCTCAAAAGAAGTACAGTTGAAATGTCAGAATTTGAAGCAAATCCATTTGCCTGTTCCTTTTTAAAGTAATACCTCTTGACTTATTAGTGGGCCTTGGTAAATATTAAACCCCCAATAAAGGATCACCAGAGCAAATGGTGATCCAAGAAAGCAAACCAAGATTTTCTTTCACGAACTGAATCATCTGATCTCTCCACCATAAAGTAAAGGCATTTCTAAAAGTGCACCATTAAGTGGAAGCAGAATATAAAGCCCCAGGACGAAACAGGTCACAGGCAAGTGCTAGGACTAGGTCTCATACATTCCCAGGATGCCTATTCCTTTTGTTCTACTTTTTTGCCTATTCCTTCGATGCACAACCATGGCCTCACTGAGAGTGTCCTGTGACCAGCTTACTCTGAAGGGATAAAAGAAAATCAGGTACCTCAAAGCAAGACGTTGAATCAAATCAAAATTGAAATTCTGTGGCATTAAAGCCCCTCTCAAGGGCTCAAGACAAAGGAGAAGAAATATTCTTCCACTATTTAGAACTTTGCATGGTATATATATTTTTTCCACTCTGCCAGGAAAGAGAGAGAAATTGGAAAGTACTTACTGACCCGGGACCTTGAAAGAATAAGATTGCATAATTTGTGATAAGAACATTTGTGCAAGAAGTGTGTAGATAGTTATCTCAAAAAATGCTCATGGTGTGGGATGCTCATCAATCAAAATCATTATGGAAAGGCTTTTAATCATCTATGTGTATTCTTCACACATAGATGACTCTAAGTCAATAAGCTTTCTTCCCTAGCCACCCAGTGCTGAGATTCATTAACAAGATAACAGACATAGAAGTTAGATATTAATTCCAAAAATGGGCTTTTCTTCAGTAAGGTTAACCTGATTATTACTCCCTTCAATTTGTTTCCTTTTTCTGCAGTTCTTCTTTAGCACCATCAGACTTGAAATTACAGAGCCTTCCTCTCCAACATAGTTTTACAAACATTTCATTTTCAAGAAAGACCTATTTCTAGTTTAAAAAGAGAGGTAATTTTGGAATCTAATGACATGCCCCCCATCTAGTGGTATGACTTATAGTAGATTCAGATATGGTTTAGGATGAGATGCAACAACTTGATGGGTTGGACTCTGTCCTGCAGAGTTGTGTTCCAATAATATACAGACACAATGATTTTGATTCCAAAGTTTAAATAAATAGATGGAGAAATAAGAAGAGGAATTTGGAATAGGATATCTCACTCTCACAACTGATTCCAAATTCCCCAGTTATAGCATTGTTGTGGTACAAAGTACCATGTGTTGATAAGGCACGTTAAGACTCAAGGGAAGAATGTTTCTCCTAGGAGGTATAATAATATTTCCATTAAATTCAAATTTGAAGCTAGTATCTGGTCAATTTTTGACTTTCCATGCTTTGGGTCATCATACAAAAAAAAAAGTTTATATTTTTGACAAGAATCATCAATTTTGACCATCAATGAAAAAAGGGAAACATGGGGCGGTGCCTGTGGCTCAAAGGAGTAGGATGCCGGCCCCATATTCTGGAGGTGGCAGGTTCAAACCCAACCCCAGCCAAACACTGCAATAAATAAATAAATAAATAAATAAATAAATAAATAAATAAAAACATGGATGAATAACTATGTTAGAAAACCAAGGATCCCTCGGGGAGACTCCTTAGACTACTGTGTTCTTTGTAAAAATTTATGGAAAATGGCTGTAGCCAAATGCAAGACCACTTATCATGAGATATCTAAAGAATAAGCATTTTAGTCACATCATTTGCAAAAAATTTTGACCAGTTGAAAGGCTATCTGAAAAAGAGAACCCAGGGTCACAGAGGGCCCTGCTCTAAGAAGGCGTCTACCCATTCCCTCCCCACCTGATTTAATGCTCTGCTGCAGCCCTTTCAAAATTATTAATATTTTTATTATTAATAGTATTTATTATTTTAAAAGTGCAGTCCAAGCTAACATGGCACATGATCACCAGCAATAGATTCACCAGGTGACAGCACTAGATCCGCCCCGAGAGCAGACAGTGCAGGTGCAGTGCCATTGGCTGGTGGCCAGGTGGCTCTGCCTTTGGCTGTCTGGGACACCACAGACAGTGGGTGTTTAAGGCAGGGAAGCAGAGACCTAAGCCCATAATGGCAGCAGAGCCAGCAGCTAGTCCCAAAGGAGAGAGCAGGAGCTTGGCTAAGGGACAGTGCCTAGGGATCTAGTGAGAGGCCGCCAGCTTTCACAAATGTCTTTAAAGGCCTTTCTTGCAGCCCCTGTGAAACATTAAGTCTCTGACCTTGCTAGTGTTCAGGCAATAACTTTTGTCAGTAAATTATTACAAAATAAAACCTTATGCAAGGACATTGTAATAAATTGTAGTAGTTATCTTAGCTTCTTCTTAGTCTAGAATTCTTAGTTTAGATTTCTTTAGAGTCTTAGTTTAGAATCTCCAGTTTTAATAACAATGGCAACATTACAAAATAAATGGAAATTAACTTTCAAGATCATGGCGTTCCACAGGAAAGAATACTAGTAGTCTATGAAGCTCAGGATGAACCAATTATTAATGAGGAAGAATGCTTTCAAATTAATGTTTCGTTTCTTAATTGAAAATACAATGATAGACTGCATACACAGGCATTTTGAATAATAGGCAAAGCAAGAAGCCACTTTCAGTTTCTTGTTAAACCTCCATAGACTACAGGAAATGTCAGAGGACACATTAAAATGCCATTGTACAAATTTATGTTTAAAATAAAATTCAAATTTACACAAAGCTGATTTTAGAAAAATTGTTTCGTAAGAATCAATTCTAGATGTCTTAAAATTTATATTTTAAAATAATTGGTTGGAAATTCTTCCATATTTTCACAGTCCATAAAATATTCTTAGCAGCTCCAGTAACAGTTGCCACAGCCCAAAGATCATTGTCAAAATTTAATTTATCAAAAATTATTTGCAAAATAATAATAAAATTTTTAAAAATTATTTGCAATCTTGCATTTCCCAACAGTGACTGGTACTGCTTTCATTTCTATTGAGCATGAACTTACTTTTAGTAGAAACTTTTATGACCCAACAAATTTGTACAAAAGCCAGAAAAGGGTGGCACCTGTGACTCAAGGGAGTAGGGCCCCCGCCCCATATGCCGGAGGTGGCAGGTTCAAACCCAGCCCCAGCCAAAAACTTCAAAAAAAAAAAAAAAAAAAAAAAAAGACAGAAAAAAATAGTATAATCATTAAGATAGTATATACATTATTATTTATTGTTTTATATAAATTTATGGCATCAAAACATTATTTTGTAATTTGTGTGCCTATGTTGCCTTTTAAAATTAATAAAATACTGCGCACCAGATTGAAATCAGCTGCGGCTCCTCGCTAGTGACACAAGAGGGCCTTTGGGCAGCCAGCTTCTCGCCATGGATAACCCAGAAAATGTCTTTCAGATCTTTGAAGCCCATATGTGGAGTTATAAGGGTGATGATCCGCTTGGAGAATGGGAAAGCTACATGCAGTGGGTAGAAGAGAATTTTCCTGAAAATAAAGAATACTTGACAATTTTGTTACAACATTTAATGAAGGAGTTTTTAGATAAGAAGAGATACCACAATACCCAAGATTCATTAATTATTGTTTAAAATTTGCTGAGTACAACAGCGACCTTCATCAGTTTTTTGAGTTTCTGTACAACCTTGGGATCGGAACCCTGTCAGCCCTTCTGTACATAGCATGGGCAGAGCATCTGGAAGCCCAGGGAGAATTGCAGCATGCCAGTGCTGTTTTCCAGAGAGGAATTCAAAACTCAAAACCAAGTAGAACCTGGGGAACTGCTGCAACAACAATACAGGTTATTTCAGGCACGCCTCACTGAATCCCATTTGCCTGCTCAAGCTAGAACCTCAGAACCTCTGCAGAATGCTCAAATTTTAAACCAAATAACATCAAAATAAAATCTAGGAAACAATTCTGCCTGCATTTCTAAGAAACAGGGTTCAGAACTTTCTGGATTGATATCTTCAACTTATGATAAATAGTCAAATATTGAAAAAGGGTAATCATGATTTCTAAGTCGGAATATTCTGCACACTCGTCTTTGGCAGCCAAAGCAGATGTTCAACAGGTTGTTAGGTATTGTGAGGAGAAGCTTATTCAAGGAGAATCAGAATTTTCCTTTGAAGAACTGAGAGCCCAGAAATATAATCAAAGGAGAAAGCATGAGCAGTGGGTAAATGAGGACAGATATTATATGAAAAGGAAAGAACCAAATGCTTTTCAAGAACAACTACTAAAACAGAAAATGGATGAACTTCACAAGAGGTTGCATCAAGTGGTAGAAACATCCCAGGAGGATCTGCCCATTTTCCAGGAAGGGTCTGAGATTAGTCTCAGCCGGAATTGAGAGCTCCATGTCTTCCAGCCATCAATCAGCAGATCTCAGCACATGTAAGAGAGAATATAAGAGAGGCACCTTCTGTTGCTCCTTTGATGACAAACACTATTCCCACAGCTTTGATGTCCCCAGCCATCAGCCAAAGCATACCTCCTCCCGTTAGTGGCACAAGAGGGGCTTTGGGCAGCCAGCTTGACAGCCCAGTCAATGACAGACTCAATGTTTGAAGTGGCCAGAAAGATCCTGGATGTGTGAGTAAAAGTACTCATGAGTTCAAGCCACACAGTGGAGCAGATATAAAAGAAGGATGTGAAGTGCATACAGTTGCTGACACAAGTTATTTTCACACGACTCCAAACACATCACTGGGAATGGTTCAGGCAACCCCATCCAAAGGGCAGCCCTCGCCCACTGTGCATACAAAAGAAGCATTGGGTTTCATCATGGATATGTTTCAGGCTCCTACACTTCCTAATATTTATGATGAAAAAGATGAATGGCAATGTCTAGATAAAAATGAAGATGTGTTTGAAGCCCAGTTTCAAAAAAATACAGGGTCTTTAGGAGCTTGGGGAGTCAATAAGATTATCTCTTCTTTGTCATCTGGTTTTCCTGTGTTTGAAGATGGAAACAAAGAAAATTATGGATTACCACAGCCTAAAAATAAACTCACAGGAGCCAGGACCTTTGGAAAACACTCTGTAAGCATATTTCCTTCAAAACCAAATGAAGTGCCTCACACTGAAGAGTTTTTGGATGATTCAACTGTCTGGGGTATTCGCTGCACCCAGTCCTAAGAGCCTAGGAGACTTTACATCTGCTATACAGCTAACATCGACACCATTCCACAAACTTCTAGCAGAGTCAGTGAACATTGTAGAAGATAAAGAAAATGTGGTAGCAAAGCAATACAGCCATGTGACTTTGGATTCTTGTGAAGGAAACATAATGGTGCCTTCAAAGGACAGAAAATTCAGTCCAATTCTAGAGAACCCAGAACAAACATTTTCCTCTGACACATGTTCTGCATCATCACTCCATCTGAACCAGCCTACTGCAGGTGGCGGCCTTACCTGTGAGGCAGAACGAGGCCTTGAAGCCAGTAAACTCACTAACACTGCCATTGCCATTGCAGAGGAGCCATCAGATGCTATCGCTGGGCTACAAGCAGAACGGATGCAAACTGGTTCACTTGGGAATGTTGATGCTCCAAACGTCTCTGTTGAGAACCCATGGGATGATTAATTGATTGTCAAACTTTTATCTGGGCTTTCTAAACCAATGAGTTCCTATCCAAATACTTTTGAATGGCAATGCAAACTTCCAGCCATCAAGCCCAAGAATAAATTTCAATTGGGATCTATGCTGGTCTATGTCCATCACCTCTTTGGAGAAGGAGCTTATGCCCCAGGTCTATGAAGTTACCCAGGGAGATGTGAATGATCCTAAAAATAAACAGAAATTTGTTTTAAAGGTCCAGAAGCCTGCCAACTGCTGGGAATTCAACATTGGAACCCAGCTCATGGAAAGACTAAAGACAATTGTGCAACTCATGTTTATTAAATTCTATTCTTCCCACTTGTTCCTAAATGGCAGTGTATTAGTAGGAGAAATCTACAGCTATGAAACATTAAATACTTTAATGACATTCATATGTTGAAGAAATTTGCCATAACCAAACCAGCTCTATAGGATATTCTCAGATTTATCCTCCATAATGTATGATTTAATAATAATAAAAAATAAATAAATAAAATAAATAAAGTAAAATAAAGTAAAATAAAGTAATTTTTCTCTCATCAATAGATGAATATAACTCATGACCATCTCTGTTTTCCTAGCGTCAGCTGAATACTTTCCACAGGTATGCCATTCACCATAGGCACACAATACTAGGAATGGGCAAAGAGATGGAATTTGAGCCTTGACTTTATTGGGTCTGAGATCAAACAGAAGCACTCAGAGACTCAGAAAGCCTCGGCTCCTTCAGGAATCACTCTTAGGGAAATCTGTGGACTTTGTCACATTTGCACTAAAATATCTAGAAAGAGCAATGGAGGACTTTTTTGTTGCTTTATATTTTCCAAGCTTTCAAAATGCTTCTTCTCTCATTTATATTCAAAGCAGAAAAATAGCTTCTGCCTAATCATTGTTTACCATTTTTAACGCCTGCAAAAATAAATAAATAAATAAATAAAATAAAACAAACAAACAAATAAATAATGCATAGTTTAACAGATGCAAGAGTTTCCAAATTCTATGTTGGGCATTAACATACCAAGGTCATAGTTCAGAAATAACTATATACTCAATTTCATTGTCATATAACCACCACCTTTTTTTTTATTCATCTCAACATTCTATAAAAAATGGGTTTGTTTAAAAAATTGTTTTAGTAGCATCACCTCATATAAAATATGGCCAAGGCATTCTAATTTTGCTATAATATCCAAGAGTGCATTTACAAGAGTGTTGTGGTATTACTAGAGTCTGGGGAGGAAGTGGGAGCCAAACTTAATGCCGATTTCTACCACTAAATCTTTCCCACAGCTGGCAAATAATCAGCTTCACTGTGTCAAAGAGTCCAAATGAGGATGAAGTGGCACATTCACCCTTGGATCTGTTTTATTGTTGACCTGGTCTCCTTTTACTAGCTTGCAAGGTGTTTCTTATAATCCTGGTGTCCACTGAAAGTTTAGCATTGTGGCTACTGTTTTATAATAAATATGGTTGTCATCTAGATGCACACAAGGTAAAAACCAAGGTGGTGTGTGATGTGTGCTGCCTTTTCCACTAGCTACTTTGTGTGGATTTGCACAGGTCAATCACCACTTGAGGCCTCAGCCTCGGGCTTCTGGCTCTGGCCACTACTTTGGTGCTGGGATTCCTGACAGAGTTCGGCTTGTGTTTTATAGTGTCTGCTGATATAAAACAGCCCAGTCATGTGGGAGAGAATAATGGTGCTGGTATAAAACAGCCCAGTCATGTGGGAGAGCATCGTGGTTCATTTTTCTTACCAGTTTGGCTGGACTCAAAAATTTGGTCAAACATTATTCTGGATATTTCTGTGAGAGTGCTATGCGTGAGATTCACATTAGATTGGTAGGCTCAATAAAGCATCTTCCATCTGTAACTGGATGGATCCCATCCAGGCAGTAGAAAGCCTTAATACAATAAAAACTGACCTTTGTCAAGCAAGCACGGATCCTTCCAGTACACAAGCCTTCAGGCTTGAACTACCCACTAGCCTATGCCACAGATTTATGACTTGCCAGCCTCCTTAATCTCATGAGATGATTTCTTAAAGTAAGTTCCTAAGTACATACATCTCTTTGGAGAACTCTGACCAAATGGTCAGTTTACTCCCTACAAGAGAAACTCTGACTAATGAGGACAAGAAATAGTCACCAGATATTTCCCTATTTATTTTCTCTGCCCCCTTGGCTGGACCATTTGGAAGCACAATAGTTCTTTGGAAGCTCTCTGAAGGCATCATCCTGAAAAAATAAACAAATCTGCTCAGCTCTTTTTGATGAGATAACTATAAATAACACTTTAAGCTTTCTTTTAGAAACATAAGTATCTTAATTGTTTTATTTGTAGCTGGGAGTTTTGTTACATAAGTTTATAGTTTTTCTCTTAAAATGTAATTTAAAGAGAGTTGATAAAGTCTGAAAATGATTTTTTTTACAATAAACCTTTTATTTTTTCAATTAATTAATTAATTAATTTTTTGGAGACAGAGTCTCACTATGTCACCCTCAGTGGAGTACTGAGGAGTCACAGCTCACAGCAACCTCAAACTTTTGGGCCTAAGCCATTCTCTTGCCTCAGCCTCCCCAGGTAGTTGGGACTACAGGCACCCGTCACAACCCAAGCTATTTTTTGGTTGTAGTTGTTATTGTTGTTTGGCGAGCCTGGGCTGGATTCGCACCCACCAGGTCCGGTGTACATGGCTGACACCCTAGCAGCTGAGCTACAGGCGCTGAGTTGAAAACCAAATTTTTAAAATGAAAAATATCTCAAGTTTGATAATATCATTGAACTCTGTTATTCAGACCAGAGAATACTAACATTCACTTTGCAGATTGACGTGGACATAGTGTTGAGAATCTGAAGAGCTGAGTTTAACGACTTCACACAAAACGGGGAGACGAAGAGTTGACAAAAATGAGAAAATTAAGGGCTATCTATGAGTGGAGAAACTCAAATGTTCGTACTATGGGCCAAATGTTTTTGTCTTCACAAATTTCCTACGTTAAACCTAGGAAAGTAAGGCAGTATTAAGAGGGGGCCCTTAGAAGGTGATTGGATCAGGAGAGCTGAGCACGTATGATTGGGATTAGTGCCCTTAAATAAAGGCTACAGCCAGGCATGCTTGCTCATGACTGTAATTCTAGTACTTTGGGAGGCAGAGGCAGGAGGATTGCTTGAGGCCAGGAATTTGAGACTAGCCTAAGCAAGAGGGAGACCCAATTTGTATAAAAAACAGAAAAATTAACCTGATGTGTTCGTATGTGCTTGTAGTCTCAGCTACTGCTGCTTGTGAGGCTGAGGCAGGAGGATTTTTTGAGCCAAAAAATTGAAGGCTACAATGAGCTATGATGATGCAGCTGTTATCAAACCTAGGTGACAGTAAAAGACCACTTGAAAAAAAAAGCAACTAAAGAGGCTACAGAGAATCCCTTGCCCCTTCTACATATGAATACAAACTGAATAGGTGCCTTTAATGAGGAATGGGACCCGACCCAACACTGAACCAGTCGGCACCTTGATCTTGGACTTCCCTATCACTAGAACTGTAAGAAATAAGTGTTGTTTATAAGCCATCCAGTTTATGGTATTTTTGTTATGGCAGCTTGAACAGCCTAAGATGCTTCATCCACCAGGAGGTTAGAAGGGTATAAGAAAGAAATGGGAGAAGCATATGTGAAGAACTCACAAGGCGGATATGATACCATCACTAGACCTGAGCCATGGGTGCCAAGGACACCATAACTACAAACACAGGAAATTTATTTGCTGTGATATTTAGGATTTCTTTTGCTGTTATTTTGTTTGTTTGTTTTTTGTTTTTGGTTCTGGGAAAACCAAAACAAGGGGAAAAAAGAAGACGAAAAATTCGAGTATCTGATGCTTGGCCCAAGTTGTTGCTGTAAAAATAATTTTTATATGCCAATTGAAAAATAGGTGAAGTAATAGTTTTGTTTATAGCAGGTATTTTAATGTAGAAATCATCAGGTTCATCCTATAAAATATGGCTGCCCAAGAAAAGATCTAGCTCCTACATCAAAATGGACCAGTGGTTGACTGTTGTGTAACAGTAAAGTTGAATAGGAAACCAGAAAAGCCCTTGAGCCATCCTTGATGCATTTGAAATGATACTTAGTAGCATTTGTAAACAAAAGATATTCCCAAATGACAAAAAATAGTCAAAATCACATTAAAACCAGACTTCAAATAACACATAAAATTGTATTGGCTTCTGTCTCACCACTGGGTTCAGATGCCCTTAATTGTTCAGCTCATAACCAAAGTGTTTTAATGTTGGCCAGGTGCAGTGGCTCATGCCTGTAATCCTAGCACTCTGGGAGGCCAACATGGGTGGATTTCTTGAGTTCAGGAGTTTAACATCAGCCTGAGCAAAAGTGAGACCCATCTTTACTACAAAAATATAAAAACTAGGCGGGTGTAGTGGCACATGCCTGTAGTCTCAGGTACTCAAGAGGCTGAGGCAAGAGGATCGCTTGAGCCCAAGAATTTGAGGTTGCTGTGAGCTATGATGATGACACGGCACTCTACCCAGGGTGACAAAATGAGACTCTGTCTCAAAATAAAATAAAATAAAATAAAAAGAATAAGATGTTTTCTTCTCACAGAAAGCTTCTCCTCAGTGTAGGATCGTCCCTCTTTGCCCAAGCCGGGTATCAGTTTAGTACTTTTCAGCTCTGATCTGTACTTTCCTTACTTTCTGGATTATTGGGCTAGAACATTTGAGTGTTTTTTTCCCCACTTGCAGTGAACCGATGTTAAGCCTGTGAATAGAGGATGCCACAGAGACATTGTGGGAGAAAGGTCTTCTCTGGGCTCTGATTTGTTTTGCCTTCTCTTTGGTTTGTTCTATACTTGGACAAGGCATAAAATTAACACAAACTGTGTTTAACAGACATGTGATAACAAGCAGAAACAAAACCAAAAACTATTCTAGAGTTGGAATATCATTTGCCATAAAAAGGAATGAATGAATACATACGACATTGTGGCTAACCCTTGAAATTATTATGCAAAGTGAAAGAAGCCAGACACGAAAGGTCACATGTTACATGATTCCATATGCATGAAATATCAGAATATCAGGTTCATAGAGTCATATGAGTACCAGTGACTTACAGGGACTGGGGGTGAATGTGGGGAATGGAGAGTAACTGCTTTGTAAGTATGAGGCATCCTACTGACCAATTTTGGAACTAAATATATGGGGTGGTTGCACAACATTGTGAATGTATGACGTGCCAGTAAGTTCTTCATTTTCAAATAGTAAGTTCTTCATTTTAAAATAGTTAACTTTATGTTACTTATGTCATTTATGTAATTTTATGTCATTTTACATTACGTTTTATGTAATTTATGTCATTTCACCACAATTTAAAAATAACAAACTATTCTGGATTGATATTTCTACAATGTGGAAAAATCCACACTGAATGTGAGTTCACAAATAGAAAATGAAAAGCATCATCTGCGAAAGTCAATAGAAACAGCAAACAGAAGAATTAGAATCATAAGAACCCAAGACAATGTAAGTAACCTCAAGCATTAAAAGGTAAAGAAAAAAGAATAAGAGTCTATAAAAAAAGAACAGGAGAATTGTTAAAATAAGTAAATGGAACTTCTAGAAATAAAAAATATTATAGTTAAAATTTATAATAAATACAATGAACAGTTAACTGAATAAATTAAACTGAAGGGGTCATCAATGTAATGGAACTTAAAGCTGAGGATATAAAGAGATTAAAAAATATGTAAGCGATTTAAAAAAAAAGTTGGATGTACATAGATTAAGAAGATTTTTAAAAAAATGTCTCATGAGAGTACCAGAAAAAGTAAATGACATTGTAAAAAATATATAGAGATAGGTAATATTTGAGGGGCTAAGGACTAATAATTTTTCAGAATTCTCATTATTAGCTAACTAAAATATAAATTGTTACAAAAATATGTCAATATCTAAGAAATGTAAAGAATGTGCACACACAAGCGGGAACTTGGGAGGCTGAAGGAGCGGGACACAGGTGGACAGTCTAAGGTGGCCACTTCTGGGTAAGGGTTGGAGCTGCACAGGTCCTCGATGTGGACCTTAGGTAGATTTCACCCTTGTTATTCCACCCTGGCCTTCCACAGGGTCTGAGGAATGTCCCTCAGTTGGACATCATGACTACAGAATAGCAACAGTGATGATAATCATTTTCATCCTTGGTTCCTGACAATGATTTTGATTTAATCCTCCCTGAAAAACCACACACTCATTTCTCTCTCTCTCTCTCTTTCTCTCTTTTATTCCCTTTTTCCTTTCCTCCCTCCATCCCTCCCTCCCTTTTCTTTTCCTCTTCTCTTCTCTTCTCTTCTCTTCTCTTCTCTTCTCTTCTCTTCTCTTCTCTTCTCTTCTCTTCTCTTCTCTTTTCTTTTTTCTTTTCTTTATTTTTGTTTTTTTGAGACACAGTCTCATTCTGCTGCCCTGGATAGAGTGCAATGACATCAGCCTAGCTCACAGCAACCTCAGATTTCTGGGTTCAAGCGATCCTTCTGCTTCAGCCTCCTGAGTAGCTGGGACTATGGGCACCTGTCACTACTCTGGCCTCATTTTTCTATTTTTTTAGTAGAGGTGGGATCTCCCTCTTGCCCAGGTTGGTCTTGAATTCCCCAGCTCAAGCAGTCCTCTCCCCTCAGCCTCCCAGAGGGCTAGGATTACAGGGCTAGGAGCCATGCCCAGCCTCCAGCACTGAACTTACTCTGGAAAAGTCAATCTCATTCTTTTTTTTTTTTTTTTAAGACAGAGCCTCAAGCTGTCACCCTGAGTAGAGTGCTGTAGCATCACAGCTCACAGCAACCTCCAATTCCTGGGCTCAAGCGATTCTCCTGCCTTCACCTACCAAGTAGCTGGGATTACAGGCACCCGCCAAAATGGCCGGCTATTTTTTGGTTGCAGCCATCATTGTTGTTTGGTGGACCCAGACTGATTTCGAACCTGCCAGCTTAGGTGTATGTGGCTGGTGCCTCAGCTGCTTGAACCACAGGTGCCGAGCCCAATCTCATTCTTTCAACCAAGCAGGATGATGGCCATGGAAGTCAGAATCTGTTAAGGAGTGTGTAACAACCTACCTGCCTAAAAATAAATAAATAATGAACTAAAAATAAATTAATAAAACTTTAAAAAATAAAAAAAAAGAATGTGCACATATCAGAAGCCTATAATCCTATAGGCAGTTTTCCACTAGAGAGAAGAACTTTCAGACCAGTAAGCACATGTGCAGTAATGTATCCTACAGCATTCTTTACAAGAGGGAAAAAGAGATATTAACTGAGTATTTCACAGGAAAAGCCTTTTGACGGACTATTTTTGTACATTAAGGACTTTTCATTCAGTCATGAGGACTGCATACTACTCAATAGTTTAAACATTGGATCAATTAAATTTTATGAGAGGAAAAAGCTTGTCAATTGAAGTTAAAACAAAACATATGAATTAATAAGTAAACACCATCAATACTATTTTAATTTTATATAACATCTATGAATAAAGCCTAATACCATTCAGAACAATGGTATTTGGAGCCTGATTCAAAGTAAGTTGTTACGCACAATTGTAATGGGTTTTATTATTTTGTTATTTTATTTATCATTTTATTATTTATTATTTTATTATTATTATTATTATTAGTTGATAGACTGTAAAAAGATTATAAATAAAGGATGAGAATATGACTAGATAAGAAGCATGAGACTGAGGAGCAACAGATGACAGCTGGAAGAAAAGCAAATAATACAAAGCAGATTTATGCACAAAGCTTATCACTGGGGTCCCAAGTTCAGAGGCGTATAGCCCTATGTATCTGTGTTTCTCTGGAAGTCTGCATTACCACATGGCTTGAAAGTCCATGTTCAAAGTGGAGCATTGTCACAAATTTCATTTTGCTCTATATTTCCTGTCCAGTGTGTTAGGTTAAGGAGCAAGGAATAAAGAATGGAGACAAAATAGGAAGGACTGAAGAGAGTTGAAGGGGAAAGCTCAGTGGTGACACTGACAGTTTAAACCCAAGGAGAAGGTTAGGGGCAACACTCCTGGGACCAAACCAGAGTTTATTTGTTGAAAATATATTTAAATTCATTTTGACAACCTTCAGAGCACCATTACTTAAGAAGGCAACACACTGTTCTTGTTGATTGGCCCTGTGATGATGAACCTGCAAACTGAAAAGGAAGACATATGTTAGAGTTTGAAGATGGAATCTCTCCTCCGCCTCCCATAGGCTGTTGACTGTGGTATTTCCTTGCGTTTTTAAATATCATCCCTTTTTAAAACATGATTTTTTTTCTTTTAAAGTAGTTTAAATTTAAAATACAATTATGAAGACCCTATGGAGATCTCCCGTATAATGTATAATCAACCTCAATTGTTCCCTTTTATTAACATCTTAGATTGGTAGGGTGCATTTGTCAAATTAATGATACGCTATTATGTTCACAAGTAATGATATGTTACATTATTGATATTATTAACTTTACTCAGATTTCTTTAGCTTTTACTTGATGTCTTTTTACTCTTCCAGGATCCTAAATTGCATTAGTCCTCTGCCTCTGTGGGCTCCTCCTAGTGATGACAGTTTGCCATCCCTTTGTTTTAAACATCCCTTTTTCCCCTAATTATTACGTATTATTTATTTCTAAAAAAGTATAGTTTTATTAAAGTATAATTATTTCCTACTTGAACATTTTATTTTATTTATATTTTTAAAACCATACATTTTATTTTATTCAAGTACATATAATACATAGTTCAGTTCATCTAAAAATAAATGTTCTGTCAATTCAATTATTTTTTATTTTAATTTCAGATTAATATGAGGGTATAAAAGAACCTAAAAGAATGTTTAGGTTATACTGTTTTCATTTCTCAGATAAAGTTCAAGTTGTAGTTGAGCCCTTCACCCAGAGGCCGTGATGAACACAGTTACATTGTGCACATCAAGTGACATTCCTCCCTCTTTCCTTCCCCTTCCTCTCTCCCTCCTCTGCCCAAATCCCTTTTTAGAGAAATAGCGTTGAGCAGCACTACCCTGGAACGTCTTCAATGCTGTTTTGACCAGAAAGAAAAACTCCACTATTTTCTTCTCTCTTAACTAATCCCAAGTGTTGGCAGGTGCATGTTTCACCTGTGCCAGTCTCAAAGTCGATAGGTAAAAAGGGGCTCTTCCTGTTTGTTGACCTATTTGTTGGATTCCACCACTCTGGGCAAAGGCAAAGTCGAAGGAAGGACTTTGTCTTTGAGTTTGCACCTGGTTCTCTAAGATTAGATCTAACTTTTAGTTTCCAGTTGACATGATGTTTTCACAGACTGAATCATGTTTCCCTTAAAAAGGTCCTGGTTATTGCCAGAATATAATCATCAAGTGGCCCTGGGCACATGGACACCAGCTAGCTAAGACAGGGTTGCAGAGAGAAGAGGCTCAGACATCAAAAAAACTTTGATGGAGGACCTAGCATGTGCTAAGCCTTGTGCTTAGCATTGCAGTACAGTAAAGAAAAAGGCAACACAATTTTTGCTTTCATGGACCAATAGATTGTTCATTTTAGAAGAATGTGGATGTGTATGATGTATGACTAAAGAACTGACAGAGTTCACATGACCTTATTAAAGGTCCATTTTCAGAAATACTCAGACTAGAAAGAATGAGAGGCGTTGTTTACTCAGTTCCAATTCCCCGCTGGCTGATGAAGCAGAAAGTCCAGTTCAAACATATTATTCTTTGAATTTAAAATGTTTGAATCTTTAGAAATGACCAAAAGAAAGAACTCTAGAGGAAAAAAATACTGAAAAATTCTCAAGAAACCACTTGAGTAAATACATGATTTGCGATCTAAATGGTGTCTTAAAATTTTCAAACTAAAAATGATCAGAACTGAAAAAAAAAGTGAATAGGTAGCTTGACTCAGAACGATTGTTTTTCTTACTTATTTAAAAGTATTTATTAGCCTTAAGCAAAGTAACACATTATTTGTATAATATTATCTAGAGACATAAGGAGCTGGGGTGGGGTGGTGGTGGTGGTGGTGCAGTGGCTCCATAAGATTGGAGACAAAAGCTTTGAGAAAGCTTATTTTTTCTTCATGAGAACAGGGGATGACAATTGAAAAATTTCAGGAAGATCCAGAAATAGGAAGCATGAAATATCAGAGCCTGAGCTCCAGAGAGCAGAGAAAAGAAAACAGTTGCCTGCTTTGCTGTAAAGAGCTAAGAAATGCCATATGAGGTATTTTGAGAGAATGATGTATCCTTCACACTGTGAACCTCCCCTTCACACTGCTCTGTGCACCTTCAGCGACACATGTATGTGTTGCTGACGCTTTGGAATAAATGAATTAGTTAAGGTGACGGGAAATGATGATGAGTCCTGCTTTAAAAATGTCATGAGGTCAAAGTAAAAACTATTTTCAGGGACAGCTAAGATGCAAGTTCCAGTCAACATTTTAGCCTCGGACTAAGGAGATAAAGATAGAAACTTTACATGAGGAATAAGCCACTTTCTGTCTGGGGAAAGAAAAACTTCTCCAAACTTGAAACAAAAAATAAAGTAAACTTCTTAGCATTTCTGTAACATACTTGAACAATTTTCTGACAGTCTTTTTGAAACCCAAATCATTAGATACCTCTGCTATTTAATTCCTGCCTATGCTAAGGAAATAAAACATTTTTACTTCCCTATCTATGCAATCAATAGAGTTGAAGCCTGAAGATTTACCAGTTTTCCTGGCAAAAGAAAGGAAAGCAGATTTTTCTACCAAAGGAGGGAATTTTTTGTCAAGGAATATGGAATAAGATTATTTGGCAAAGGAGGTTATTTGAAAGTTACTTGACTTCCTTTCCCCTGAGAAACCACCTCCAGCCTTTTTTCCCCACACCTCTTCTTTTATTATAATGAAACAATAGCCAATAAAAATGAGGCTATGAGTAATGAGATAGAAACACAGTTCCCAGTGGTTAACATAGCCTTCCTGGCAATTTCACAGTTATTGTGTTGAGACATTTACATTCTATATTTACTAAGTTTCACATA
>CAUYPK010080613.1:0-31340 GCA_963574355.1 Loris lydekkerianus
TAAAAGTAGACCTGCCATTTGATCCTGCAATTCCTCTACTAGGTGTATATCCAAAAGACCAAAAATCACTTTATAACACAGATATTTGCACCAGATTGCTCACGGCAGCTTAATTCATAATAGCCAAGTCATGGAAGAAGCCCAAGTGACCATCAACCCATGAATGGATTAATAATTTGTAGAATATAGATACCATGGAATATTATGCAGCCTTAAAAATAGATGGAAACTTTACATCTTTTAGGTTCACATGGATGGAGCTGGAACATATCCTACTTTGTACTCAGTACTATTATGAAACCAATTTACAATCACTCACACTTTCATATATAGAATAGATCACAACTATGGCCCAAGATGAAGAAGGGAGGAGGAGAGGGGAGGCGAGGGGGGGAGATCAGATCTAGGAAGGGTGAGTGGTGGGATCATACCTATGGTACATAATGCAAGGGTACATATAGGATCTATTAGTATAGAGTATAAATGTCTCAACACAATAATCAAATAAACGAGATGAGGTATATATTAACCTGGGTGATGTAATGTTCCTAATTCTATGTGAAATCAGCACATTGTACTCCATAAATGCATTAATGTATACAAGATTTGTGTTTATGATTTAATAAAAAAAAAAGTTTAAGGCTAAGAAAAGGTTCACCAAGAAAAAGCAGCAGACACCAATAGCAACTTGCTCTATTTATTTTTATCTTTACATAGTCCCATAGTGTTTGCTTCAATTTACTTTGATCTTACCCCTATAACTAATAAAAACAGTCAAAGCATTTGAAAATTGATAGACAAAAAAATGTGTTTGGCATACCTGTGTGTGGTGTGTGCACAAACACACACGGAATATCTCCTTATGAATCTACTCAGTGTTCACCAAACATGACTGTTAGGTGGATGCACAGAGCTGAAGGAGATGGTTTGGGAGGCAGTCAAGGAGAGAGCCAGAATTAAAGTTCAAGAGAATTGAATTCTTAAAAACAAGGCTTGCTGTTTGGCACCCTTGTGACTTCTGGCAGACAAAATTAGAATACTAGAAGAAGGAAGAAATTACAGACACCATCTCGTCTAGGGGTGAGCAACATTTTGTAGAAGGGGTAATTTAGTGGCTGCAGTTGTTATTTGCCTGTCTGATCAAACAAATTAAACTGAGTCTAACAGGCTACTTGGAAAAAAACAATAAAATATTCTTACAGCTCAAATCATTCTTTTTTGGGAAAAAAGAAATGTTCATGAAAATATTGGCACTGCTTTTTAATATTTAAAAAACAGTATCTAGGCTTATTTGAGAAATGTTTTAATCTTTTATTCTTTTATATTTGCATAAAGCTTTCTTGTTTATATTGCATTCTTGTTTATATTTTCATTTCATCCTGATGCAATCTCTCTAGGTACATTTTTATCATTTGAGACCCCTAACTCCCACGTGCTATGCTGTTCTGGGCAAGACTCTCTCTCCTTCTCCTTTCCTCATTCGGTTGGCCTAACTACATGGTCACATGCTGGTCATCTGTAATCATGTAAACCATAGCAATAATGACTACTGTCTTTTATTGAGACTCCACTATAAGTTAGGCAGTAGGCCTAAAAAAAAATAGGCTCTTGGTACACACAGGTTCTAAACCAATTGCAAAAGAGATACGCAAGAGTCAGGGAGGAATGCTCTGTCAGCAGGACCGAGAATGTGTCAGGACTGCCATTTAGAAGAGGCTTAGCATTCCTTCTCCCCATGTTTGGATAGGAGGCATAAGTGAACATGCACTCCTGCTGAGATATTCTAGCTCCTGGAGTCTTCAGTAACCTCAAAACTATCTTCCCTCAGAGGATAAAGAATTATATTATAATAAAGAGGGCTCATCCTTGATTCCCACTCATCCTGGTTTTGTGATGAATACTCTTTGAACCAATCATTTTCATTTCTTATAACTAGCAAGGATCAGTAGCATAGACTATAAACTCATGCATACTGAACTCATTTAAACATCTAAACAAATAACTGAACAGAAACCAAACCATAATCAATCTTTGAACCCTTCTTTGCTTATGAGCCACAGCATTTTGGCAAAACAAACCTACTATTGTTTAGCCATGGTAGAACAAATTCTTGTGGAACAAGTTCACACAAGAAGTGATAGAATCCTACCATTTGATATGTTAATATCTTTTGACTATGTAGGACTTGAAAGAATGAAAACTGAGTAAGCTTAAAATGCCAATTGGCACCCATTTTTAAAAAAAATCAATTGTTGTAGGAACTACAGTGAATCATTAGAAAGCCATATTCATTCCCTTAATCTTCTACTATGTGTATTTTTCTAATTAAATCTTACCACCAATGTAACTGAAACACATAACAACTTTCTATCATCCACTGACTTTTTCTGAGTCAAACTCCACAGTTTTCTTTTATGTTTACTCATTGGGGAAAATATATGAAGGTCTTTCTAACACAGTCTTATCTGTCACCAAGTATTACAGGATGCCATCTCCTGCAGCTCTCTAAAAAATGTTCCTGTTGCCTCCATTTCCCCTTCCATCAGTGGTAGCAGTTCCTGCCTAAACTATTGCATCAGTTTCTTAATAGTTCTCTTTGAATTCCTTCTCATTCAAGTCCAATTAATTCATGTTCCTACAGCAAACAGGATGGTCTTTCCAACATGCAACTCTGATCATGCAACTCCCCTGCTTAAACCCTCTGGTGGCTTCCATCATCCCTAACATGGCCTGGAATGATCAGACTCTGCTAACCAACTGCCTCACTCATGACTATCCAGCCACAAAACAGAAATTGGTCAAGACTCTTCCTTTCCTTGCTCTCTGTTCATGTTGTTCCTTAGGTCACCACCCAAGCCCTCCATACCCCCCATGCAGACTTCTGGCCCAGCAACATTCACTCATCTCAGTCCCCTGTAACCCGAGGCTAGGTCAGGTCTTGCTATCATTCACTCTCTCTGCTCCAGAGACTTCTCCCTCAAGTACTTATCATAGCCACAATTAAATGCTGATAAATGTAATGTATTTATTTAGGGTATGTCTCTCCCATTAGACTTTAAGATCTTTGATAGCAGAGATTATAACTTTTTCTTATCCTCAGAGCTTAGTCCAGTGCCTAGCACACAGCAGTGGTCAGGAAGTATTTGTGAACTAAAGCTATTAAGGCCCTGTGATCTTCTCCTATAACACAAGATAGTAAACTTTTTCTACAAAAGACCAGACAGTAAATATTTTAAGCTGTGTAAGTCATATGTTCTCTGTTGCAACCACTCAACTCTGCCATCATAGCTTAAAAGTTGTTACAAAAAATATTTAAACAAATGGGTATATAAAACGAGATATTATGTTAGTCCAATTAGAATGGGTCTTATTAAAAAGTCAAAAAACAAAAGATGTTGGTGCTGACATGGTGAAAAGGGAACACTTACACACTGTTGGTAGAAATGTAAATTAGTATAACCTCTATGGAGATCACCATGGAGATTTCTCAAAGAACTAAAAGTACATTTACCATTTGATCCTGCAATCCTGTCACCAAATATTTACCCAAAGGAAAAGAAATCATTATATAAAAAGGTACCCATACTGGTATGTTTATCACAGCACAATTCACAATCACAAAGATATGGAATCGATCTAGGAGTTCATCAACTAATAAGGGATAAAAAAAAGTACATATATACACCATGGAGTACTACTTAGCAGTAAAAAATAATGAAATAAGGACTTTTGTAGCAACTTGGATGGAATTGGAGGCCATTATCCTAAGTGAAATAACACAGGAACAAAAATTTAATGCTGCTTGTTCTCAATTATAAGTAAGGGCTAACCTATGGCTATTCAAGGGCACACAGAGTGGCATAATGGACACTAGAGACTCCTAAGGGGGAAGCTTTGGAGGAGGTGAGAGATGAAACACTACCTGAGGTACAATGCACACTACTCAGGTGATGAGTATACCCCAAAGTCCAAACTCTACCACTACATCATATATATCTGTAACAGAATTCAACTATCCCCTAAATCTATTTTTTAAAAAACCCAAATGGGCATGCATATGTTCTAATGAAATTTTATTTACAAAGATAGGTGGCAGTTGGATTGGCCTGAGGTCTATAGTATGCCAATCCTTATTCTGGAATCCCCTTCTAATCTATCACAAAGATCTTGTAAAATTATAAAAAGAAAACACCAACCTCTTCAAGATGTTTGTTCTTCTGCATAATCTGCTTGTTTAAGGAAATAACTTTCCGACGATGTAGCTGGGAGGTTCCTAATTTTTCTGGACTTTCTTCAGCTGAAAGCTCAGACTGCTGTGGGAAGAAGAGAGAGCAGATCCAAATGATTTAATTAGTTCACTTTGCTTCATGTAATCATACCTTCCTCATTCTGGGCAAAACACTAAAGGACAGCCAGTCACACCAAGTCAAGGCATCTACAAAGCCCTGTTCAAAACTCTGATAAAAGAAAAGAGATTCTGAGATAATGACTAAAATCCCTATCAACATAATGTGCATTCCTGATGGTGGGAACAGCATATGCAAAAGCACAGGGCTATATAACTGTTAATTATACTGATGTCATATCATCAATAGGTTGTCATCACAGGGGCTTAACTAGGGGAATAATGAAAAGTGAGCCTCCCAACTAATTCCCCTCATTTAGCATTAACAGGGGATAGACTTGAGAGAGATAAAAGTGATTGTAGGAAAAGCCAAGTAGGAAAGTCCTGCAATTGTGTACTTGAGGAGAGAATGGAGAACCAATGTCAGGACTGGAGGTGGGTGAGGGAGAGATCTCTGAACCAGTTGATGTGGTGAAGGTGGCAACATTTCCCAAGAGAGGTAGAGTCCTTGTAGAAACTTTGCAAAGAAGGAAGAAGTCTGGTGTTGACACTGAACACAAACACGTGCCTCAAGACCCTTGTGAGAAGCCTCAGGAAAAAGAAACAAGAAGGTGAATCCTACTGTAAGAGTCCCCTTAAAATATGTCTGGATGACTATAGACAGCTTGATTAAGCAAATACTATAACCCTATCTCCTTTACAGTAAATACCCCAACTCCATAATAATCATTGGTTTTAAGCTCAAGTTCAACAAAACCATAGTAGAATCTCTGTAAGCTGACCACCCAAAGGACTGTAACAAACTGGTCAACATACAGAGATGCTCAACATAAGGAACTAGGCCTAGTATACTGATACATACATGATGTTCAGTCTATGAAAATCAGGTTAATTTAGGAGGTGATCAATGTAGGGAGGTGGTCAACTATAGGGGTTCTATTGCATTTGATATTTGATTTGTCCTATATATTTTAACATTGGTAAAGGAGGGGAGCTTGAAAGTCTGGAATATTTACCAATAAAGAAAAGGAAGGGGAAAGTGAGAAAGAAAGAAAAACTAGATGATCATAACCATCATTTATTTTGGTTAAGTATTTTTCAGAATAATTCAGCAGCATTATTAATGGATGAATGATGAATATTTTACTCCTTAAGTCCAGAGTCAGTAAACAACCAGCTGGGTATGACTGCGTAAAATAGTAAGGAACATCATTTTCTATCTTGTGGACTGGTAGGCAAATACAGAAAATAGAAAAACTAAGCATTTGGTATTATAACATATTTAGCCTTGAAACCTGGAACTTTGCAAATGTCAATATTACTTCAGCTTTCAAGATTTCTGGGAAAAAGAGTTAACATTTTAAAATTAATTTTGGACACATCAAGATACTGAGAAGCTGTAGTATGGGAAAGAAGAAAGTATTTCTCAAAATTATTGAAAGTATAAAAAGGGGGAAAAAGAGGAAAGCCTGCCCCCTCCCTATTTCCAAATCACTTGTCAGAAACATAATTATAATTAACTAATTATATCTCTTCCCTTTTGACCCTGAACTATGTCATTAATTTGTCCATTTTTATATGCCTTTTCTTATAATTAAATTCAGCTTTGGATTTTAATATCCAACTTAGATTCCTTGACATTGAATTCCAAAGTGTCACAGACACATCCTCAGAGCAGTTTACTTTACTAGCAGAATTAGATAAGCCTTCCATTCATGGTTGTTTGATATTTGAAATAAACCTATTAATAATTCCCCATTCACTGGAAGTACCCCACACGATATGTCTCTGTGTTTGATGTGAGGATTATTCTTGAGTGTCCTGATCTCGAGCTGCCTGTCTGTTTTCCAGACTGAGATATGGGCAGGCAGGGTCCACTCACTTGCCAGACTTCTTTCAGTCTGCGGGGGCTGAATGTTCACTGAACTCTGTTCTGAAGCTATGGCATAGGTGGGATGGTACTTTCAAGTCTAGCAAGTTTCCTGCTAATCAACTGCTCTTATGGTCAAAGTACCAAGAGAATAAAAACTGTGTTCTGCACTGAATTCTATATTCAGCCCCTCTCCTCTCCTATTAGTACATCTGGCACACATACAGCTTTGTGACCTTCAAACTTCAATTACAAGAATGCTTCTCCCAGGAAAACCAGTAGCTATCTTGTTATCAGAAAAGACTTCCAGGATGACTGGCTGGCTGGCTGGCTGGCTGGCTGGCTATCTCACTATGTAGATCTGAATTTTGAGTCACATGTTCCTTCAAGATCCTCTCAGGGGACCTGGAAGGTCAAATCCCTTTTCATAATAGTACTAAGATGTTATTTGCCTTTTCTATACTCATTTTCTTATGATTATACAGTGAAATTTTCCAGTTGTTACATGACATTTAATGTCATTGCTTTGATACTGATATGTAATGTATTTATTGTTATTTGTAAATGAATTAATACATAAGCTATTGGGTCATCAGTTAAGTTTTAAGAGTTTTTAAATAGGTACTGAAACAAAATGTTGGAACCCCTATTTTAATATAAGGAGGCTGGCACACTCAGGAATCTACCCATCAACTGGGAATCTACCCACTAACTGGGTCAGTCAATATTGTCAATAGAGCGGGCCCACCAACAGGCTGACCATCAATTATGTAATATTGAGAGGAGAAAAGTTCTTTCTGATTCTCCTCTTTCACTGGACCAGTAATTCAGAAAACCATTTCAAAGAAAATGCTTACAGTGCATGGAAAAAATCCTGAGGTCTCTATACAAACCTCTATCCTATCTCTGTCACAATGGCATATGGTCCAAGGAAACATGAGCTTTCAAATATTTTCTCTTATCGCTAGGTAACAATTTTCAGTGCTCTGTGAAGTTCCTTAAATTTGTACTTAAAAAGCACTAATGCACACTAACATCAGTGCATTAAGTGCCATTTCCATATCTGACATTTCCCTAGTCTAATTAAAGAGAATAGTATGCACACGTACATGCCCATGGTACTTATAAATCTTGAGTTCCTCCATTTACCTTTGAACCTAAAGATAGTGCTATGGAAAACTGCTTTGTTTAATGGGAAGTTATTTTTAGACAAAGTAGTTTATTCGATAGCTGAAATGAAGAGACTTCTTACTCAATGGAAAGCTGACTGCTCCATTTTTCAAATACACTTTTTATTAAATAATCTAAACTTTTTTTTGTTTCTCTCAAATACCAAATACCGTCCTCAAAGCCAAGAGAACTCAGGCTGGTGAAGACAGAACCAGGTCCTTATAGCAGTAGGGCTCATTCAACAGTTCATGTGCTAAGAGTTAGAATGATAAAGGTAAAGATGACCAAGCTGGATTGTGAATAAGAAGACAAAGTTGGACAAGATACAGAAGAGGAGAGGGGAATCTGTGCTAAATCCTTCTCAGAAAAAAATTAAATCCTGGGGCAACTGATTTCTACTTGTTAAATGCATTATCTATCAAAGAATGCCAACCACCTACAAACATTCCATCTGTGTTTACACTAGAGGACTAAAGTGCCAATCTAATTTAGTTCAACAATTTCATATGAAGAACGTGCTTTCAAAGCCATAGTATGGATTAAGATGATTTCTAGTGCAGATTCAATGTTTTATATAATTGATAAATATTTACAACTTCTGCTCTTAGGGGAAACCGATTTAAATGTCATTCAATAATATTAGTTTAGTTCAAAATGTTAAATTTCTAAGAGAAATGAAACATGATTACTTTAGCTAAAACTATATGCTTTTATAATTGAAAGAGACCCAAAAGGTTATGTACATATCAACCTACTTCCTAATACACCAATCTCTCCTGTATCACGCCCACACCCCACCAAATGTGGTCATTAAGCTGACAATAACAAAGAACCCCTATTTCATAGTGGTGCCAGAAGTTCTCTACACTAAACTGGGACTTCTGTTTCTGGCACCTTGACTGACCCTTCAACTGAAACAAGTAAACAGACCATACAAAATATTTACTTCAATTTTTTATTTTTATTTTATATATATTTTTTTTGAGACAGAGTCTCACTTGTCACCCTTGGTAGAATGTCATGGCGTTACAGCTCACAGCAACCTCAAACTTCTGGGCTTAGGCAATTCTCTTACCTCAGCCTCCCAAGTAGCTGGACCTACAGGTGCCAGCCACAATGCCCGGCTATTTTTAGAGACGAGGTCTCACGCTGGCTCAGGCTGGTCTCAAACCTGTGAGCTCAGGCAATCCACCCACCTCAGCCTCCCAAGTGCTGGGATTATAGGCATGAGCCATTGCACCTAGCCCTATTTTTTATTTTTTATTTTTTTTGAGACAGTCTCACGTTGTCACCCTCAGTAGAGTGCTGTCGCGTCATAGCTCACAGCAACCTCAAACTTGGGCTCAAGCGATTGCCTCAGCCTCCCAACTAGCTGGGATTACAAGCACCTGCCACAACCCCCAGCTATTTTAAGAGATGGGGTCTTGTTCTGGCTCAGGCTGGTCTTGAACTCCTGAGCTCAAACAATCCACCCACTTCAGACTCCCAGAGTGGTGGGATTATAGGCACAAGTCACCGTGCCTGGCCCCAAATATTTATTTTGAAATTAAAAAATATATATATCTATGAGCTAAGAAGAATGCTAAGAAGTTCTGGAAGGTGAGAAAGTACATGAAGGTGGAAATCCAGGAAAATTATGTGTACCCACTGGAGTTGATTCTTTTTTCCTAAGCAGATGAGCACAAAAAAATCAGATGAGCACAAACTTTGATTTTTTTACAATTCAGTAACAATTGCCCCACAGAATCTTTGATGCAGGTTTAAGAAGTAAAAAATCTTCAATGAGATTTTGTAACAATAGATCAGCATTCATGCAGTTTTGCAATCTAAATTCACACACTATATCTGGTTGGTCATAAAAACCCAACAAGTCAGGACTAAAATAGACCGGGGTTGAAGTGTCCCCAGGTGCTAAATAGAAGCAAAAGCAGATTCTCCCTAAACGAAGAAAGCTTCAACCCTAGACCTCAAGGAATTTCTACAGATAAATTTCCAAGAAATATGGGCTCACAGTCAAAAATCAAAGGCATCCAAAAATCCAAATATGAACAAAAGCCAGCAAAAACAACAGTACAATGAAATCTGCAAAGACTTACTCAAACACTGTTGCCTCCAAACATACCCATTCCTCCCCACAGAAAGATATTAAATCTACTTATTCTCCCTATGACAGCTCAACTGGTCTAGAAGTATCCACCTGTCCTTCCACCTGTCCTTCTATAATGAAATGCTGGTATTTCTCACTATCTCAGTTGCTGTCCTCTACAGCCTAGTTCGTAAGGGACCTTTTGAAGCACTCATGATGAAGTGTGACCACCGCAGACAGAATTACCCACTTCCCCTGCTCCAAATCCTCAGCCTCCCAAGCAGCTGGGCCTATAGGAACCACCACACCTGGCTAATCCTGACATCCACTGATGAAATTCCATAAATTTCAAAGATCCTATTTATACAGCCTTTCTAAGTCTAAGGCTTCATTCTGGGTACCATGGTAAGCAATACAGTATCTCTGCTCAGAATGCACATAACATTTAGGAGGCATGAACAAGATCCAAAACTTCCCACTTTTAGTTCCATAAACTACTATCAGGTCAGATGGCATCCTTACCAAGTTGGGAATTGGTACAACTGATTTTTCTGAAATTAAAGAGAACAGTTCACAATTATCTTCTCAAGTGATACTTTAAGTGATGTTCAAATCTGGCCAGGCTAATACCTATGTCTTTAGGAGAACTGATAAGGATCCTTGAAATATACAGGTTGCTGTACGGTTTAAGACCATCCCATCAGGTTGACAAATCACTAGCTGATACCATACCATTCTCTTTGTGGTTAGTTATGGTATACTGCTGAGCTTAGCCATTTGGAAGGAAAGAAATCTTGGAGCTATTTGGAAACGTAAACCATTCAGCTTTATTCTCTCCAAACTGAGAGGGTTCCTTACTCTTGTAATTCTGATTACAGTTTTAGATCTCTCTCCCTACATTTTTGGCTTTTAAACTACCCTTTACTCAAATCTTATTATGTGTGGAGCATAGTGGTAGGTACTAGGGAAACAGAAAAAGACAAAGACCTTACCTCTGTATGTTGACAGTTCAATCAGGCAAAACTGACTCACTGATAAATAAAGGCACTGTGACCTCTACCTCTTCTTCCTCAATGCCCAAATTGTTCCACAGAGAAAAGGAGACTTTAGAAAGCTCTTCTTGCTCTTTCCTCTCCCTCTTTTCCTTTCTTCAATCAATAAATGTTTGTAAAAACTCCATTATGCTAGAGGGATATACTACAATCCTAGCCCTCAGGTACAGCAAACATTTTAGTCCTAGAAGGCAGGCACAGAACCAACGAAACAGTGCCCCTTGTTAGCAGGGCCCCAGTGGGATGAAGATGTGATCTCCACAACAATACAGAACAGCCTATTTTAGGAAAGGGAATTACTCTTAATGGCTACCCGGCCAGTCTCCACAGAGTACACCAGGCATGTGTTAGCCTCCCTCAAGCAATTTATTGGTCATTATATAATGTGATGAGGCAGTGTCCAGAGTGACGGGGTTTAAACATCTGCTGGGGCCTCTACCCCTCCTGATCCCAACTTGGGTTTTCCATCTGTGACCATGGCAGGAGGCTCCTCGGACAGCAACCTCTCCCTATCAATGATTCTCCCTAGCTCTATATACCAATGCTACTGCAAGTGGCAAAAACATTTTTTGAGGCAGGGCAGAATGACGGAACTGCAAACAGTCATGTCTAAGCTTACTGGAAATCATACAGGTCCCAGCTCAGGTGTGATCCTCTAACAAAGCAATCAGGGTGTCCTGGTTGCTAAGCTTCCTGTGATCTTCTGACCCAGGCAAAGTTCCTGGGATATGGTATCTTCACTTAGTCTCATGCCCTCCTTTTTTCTGGTTTACCTCAACTAGGTAGGATTTAAAAAATCATCTCTTCAGTCTGATTATTATCAGGAAAAAAAAGGTCAATGTCAGTTAGGTCAACCACTCTTCTTTGGGCAGATACAATTTTACAATTTGAATGACAACACAAACCAAGTAGCACCTGGCATCTACTTTGCTACTGAACAAATTGTGTTATTTTGTAAGTTACCTTTTTACAGGTTGACTGAGTCCCTGCTGGGAGCTCCTCAGGACAGCATCCCTGACTTACATGCCACTCCATCTTTTCCCTACACCTGCGGCTCCCTGGATATAGTATGTGCTCAATAGGTGTCTGGTGAAAGAAGAAACTAATCTCATCTATGAAGACTTAAAATATCTCCAAAATGATAGCTATTTCAAATAGAAAGAATGAAAGAGTTACCAAACCAGGGTAGACAAATAACAACCTGAATGCAATAATCTCAAAGAGGACAGATGTTATATTAACAACTGATTATTTTAGGTCAGTTCCACCCAATTTAAATAAATTTCCTGAGGGCCTAATAAGAACAAAAAGGCTTTATGAAGATACCAGCCACCATGTGTGCCCAGCCACCTTTGGTTTAGTAACAATGACTCCCTTTTCCAGTCTGTCAGAGGGACTGCCAATCACGGAACCCAACTCCTGGCCACAATAACTGGCGTGGGGAGAAATCTGTGTTTACGGAGCCATGCGCAACAGAGGAAAATCCTTCCTTAGGATATTCTATACTGAAATGAGAAAGGGGGAGTAAGACTGAAACAGTTTGTGGCCAGGCTTCCATGGTGACAACACAGAGTCAGACAAATGGGGCAAGGCGAAGTGATAGGACAAGGCTGTTTGAGCCCTAGGACTGAGGAAGGCCCCCTTTCACTTCTACCACCATGCTGGGCAGAGTTCCTATCATCCACAATCAAAAGAGGCCGTTTTCCCTTCTGGCTGCATTAAACGTGGAATAAAATTCATCATGGCAAAGGGGGTCAAGATCTGCTCTGATCAAATACAGCTGCCTGCATTCTCCAGCGACTTCCTTTGCTTTGTGTTTTTATATGCCTATCCTTGACCAAACCCAAGCTCTAATTACCTGATGAGATTCCTCAGGTGCTCTCGAAAGACTTGACTTTAAGACAGAGAAAAACTTCTAACTGCCAGAGGATGGCTCTCAAAAAAGGTCAGAAGCAACAATGCCAGAATTTCTTTATTGCTGGACAGGAAGGTTTTTAAAACCTATTAAGAAAAAAATTCCTTCCACAAATAAGTCCCTTGATGATCTAAAACACATCTCACTATGGAAATTAGGTCAAGATGTTCATAGTCTTCTGGTTAGGATGTTATCTGTAAAGAGCTGGATTGTTTAAAGAACATGATAATATAGTATTCTCCAGGAAACATGAAAAGCCACTCAGATACCCCAAATAGAAACATACACAGTCTTCAGCAACTTAGGCATGTTGGTGTGTGAGTCCTTGGGCTAAGCCGTGCCATTTTCTTCTTTTTTTTTTTTTTTTTTAGTTTTTTTATGTTGTTAGTTCTAAGTATTTTATGGCCTTTTCCCTCCATGCAGCCCAAGGCAGGCAGTTGGATACCTAGAGTCTAAGGCAGTGATTTGCAATGTTTGTGCTGTGACGCACCTGGTGTGCTGTGAGAAGATTTTGGCTGTGCCACAATAATTTTAAAGGTCATTAATTAAATTATTTTCAAAAGAAGTTCAAAGCACAGTAGGTATATTCTTTTTTTTTTAAATCAACATAATTTAAGTGTGATAAGGAAGTTTAACTATAGATTCAAGTGTGCTGTGAGATAAAAAAGGTTGAAAAACACCGGTCTAAGGAATCATGGTTATTGCAAAGCCTGGAAGGCAGACACTAAAGATGGAAGAGAGGCCATCCTTGCCTCCCCTCAAGTAAGCTCCACCCAGCCAAGGAGATACATTACAAAATCAGGCAGTCTTGTAGTAAACCTGGAACTTAGCTGTATAGTGCTGGACAAATTATTTAACCTCTGTAACCTTTAGTTTCTTTCCCTGCAAAATGAATATATCACATACTCATGTACTGGGCATCAACACTGGCAGGTACTTGGCAAGGCTCCAAGGTTACAGAGAAAACCTGGTCCACATCCATGTAAGCAGATAGTTTCAGTTACATTATGAGTAAGTATAATGATGGAGGAAGGCAGAGGATTATAAGCAAGGAAGCAGATTATAAGAATAAAATGAGATAATTTTTTAGAATTAAAAAATGAAAACCTTGAGAACTAAATGAGATAATGATATAAAAGGACCAACAGTCAGGGTAGATTCTGAATCTCCTAGGCAGATTTGTGCCTCTAGAGCTACAAAATGTTCCAAGATCCTGACTTATGGAGTTTTTGGCTGAGGAACGATTTAGTTGGCAGATTATTAATGTTGTCAATGGTGTATAGTTAGTTATCATGTGGCATTAGGAGCAGTCCCTTCGTGTCCTTATAGGGACTTTGCACCTTCCCTGGTTCAGCTCTTTCTTCCCTTTTTTCTAGCTCCTAAAAGAAGAGGGGGGGATGTAAGATGGAAGTATTGTGGGGACAGTCAGCGTTTTTAGTTTTCTGTAATTCTCTATAAAAATAAATGCTATGATGCAGTGAGGTATTAGACATCAACAACAAAAGCACAATGGTGCCTCTTCTATTAATAGCACATTCTGGGAAGGGTGTTAGCCTTTGGAAACAAAGGAGATAGAGAAACTTGGCCTAGAGCCTACAGATACTCATGAATTATTTATCTGAGTGCTTTTTCACATTCTTCTTCCCTGCTGCTCTACAGGAACCATATTAAATTGAGTTACATACCTCAGAGACATGCTTTGAGACACATGGATTATTTATCATGTTCCACTGTTAAAAGAATTTGTGAACTTCACCAATGAAAGACAAGTCTGAACATGTTTTTTACCTTATTTTTATTTCCTAGTGCCTGTCGCCTTTCCAAACACTTGTACCAGTCAGGCTATTCAATTTATTCCTTGGTCACAAAATCATTTTCTCACTTTATCCTCCCAAAATTACCTTGTTCCTTCTCTTCACTAAGCAAAAATACATCCTGATGTGAGCCTAACCAGGTTTTCTCAAATAACTATGGATGGCTTCTTTGCTGGGTATTCCTCAGTCCCATCTCTACTTTCAAGGTTTATTACTAAGACCATGAGGTGGTAGCATCAATTTGAGATAAACACCATTGTCCAGTTTCAGACCAATTTGTGAAAATAAGATTAAAAAAAAAGACAAGGTCCAGTGCCTATAGCACAGTGGTTACAGCGCCAGCCACATATACCAAGGCTGGCGGGTTCGAACCTGGCACAAGCTAATCAACAGTGACAATTGCTAAACAACGACAACTGCAACAAAAAAAAATACTGGGGTGTTGTGGCAAGCGCTTGTAGTCCCAGCTACTTGGGAGGTTGAGGCAAAAAAATCACTTAAGCCCAGGAGTTTGAGATTGCTGTGAGCTGTGATGTCACAGCACTCTACCAAGGGCGACATAGTGAGACTCTGTCTCAAAAAACAAACAAAACAACAACAACGACAAATTATTGTACAGGAAGGGAAGAGAAAATAAAACAAAAACCCAAATAAACAAACTGAGGTAGGCAACCCTACAGTGGCCCCATGATCCTTGCCTCCTGGTGTTCCACATCTGCTTTTGTACAATTCCTTCCCCCGGAGCGTGGGAGGGAGCTATCCCTCGTTCTAACTAATAGAATACAATAAAGGCAACAGAACATATGTGATTACCGGTACATGTATGTAAGTACTTTATATGAGACTGCAATGTCCATCCTGCAAAGAGACACCCTCCCTTGCTGGCTTTGATGAAGTAAGTGGCATGTTGGGGGAGGCCTACAAGAACTGGTGACCTCAGTTAACAAGTCACAAAAAGCAGAATGCTGCCAACAACCACGTGAACTTGAAAGCAAATCTGTCCATAGAAGAGGCACAGACTGGACTGTACCCCTGGCTAGTATTGCAACTATACCTTTGTTGAAAGTCACCACAGAACTTGCCAGGCTATGCCCAACTGGTGACCCTGGTAATGAGGAGATGGTAAATGTGTATTGTTTTCAGTCCTAACATTTGTAGTAATATTGCTGTGCAGGAATAGCTAACTACACAAACAGCCTTAGATCGAGACAAGTGGCCCCTGACATCTGAGAACTAGCCTGAAAATACAACCAGCAAGGTCTTGATGCTCCTGTGAGTTGGCCTGTATTCACAATCACGTTTTGGTGTTAAACATACACACTGATACTAGTACTCTATGGCTGTGTGCAAGGATCAAGACAAAAACAGAACCACTCTGCAATCATGTTTGAACATGAACAAAAACATAAACACTGTCCAAATTCCAAAAATGGCCAAGTATCCTCTATACTGGCTATTATGTACACACAGCTTTAAACTTGATTCATTCCATTCCCTCCATGTCTTAGAGATAAGATTCATAGGCTCACAACTCCTTGTACCATCCAACATAGAGCAAAGCTCTGCTTCCTTGAAGCCTCCCCCCAAATCTAACACAAGTGTATAGAAGGTCCTTCTAACACCCTTTTACTGAGATGCCCCATGGTTCCCATTGGTATGTGTTCTTCCTCTTACCCAGCTTGTTCAAGTGCAGGTATACTCCTATATATTCCTAGCTCAACATACTGGCAAACAATAATAAGCAAAAAAAAAAAACCCAAAAAACAAATCAAGCATATAAGAACAGAAACATCAAACATGACTTTATCGTAGAATGTGCATAAAAAAGAAGCACAAACCAATAAAACAAGAGCCGATATACAATTTAAATTAAGGATAAAACACAAAAATAGAATGAAGTTGTGTCTCAAAATGAGTAAAAAATTATTTGATAAATAGTATTAGGATACATTTACCTGAGATTTAAGAAAAAGATATCAGATGAAAATTCAAAGCAGGTATATCATAAAGTTTTGATGATCTACACCTGCCTTACACATCTATTAAAGAAACTAATCCACTGTCCATCATTTTGGAATAACTAAAATTTAATTCTTATTTTTAAAAAATGTGATGCTGTAACTATGTAAGTAGCAAAATTGAAAAATAAAGGTTTAAAAGTGGAATAGATATGAAAAAAATAGTATTAGGATAAATGAACAACAATAGAAAAAACTAGGATATAGACTTTAGACTAAATAAAAAATGAACTCTATACAGGTTAAACAATTAAACATAATTAATAAGAGATTTGCTGAAATGGAATGGACTACTCGATCAGAGCCATGGAAATAAGCACAAAGAAAAAGACTGACCAGTTTAGGTACAAATTTCTTGCATACAATGAAAAACAATGTAAAAGTAAAATGAAATACCCCCAAAATACTTGTATTACAGTGACAAAATATTTAAATCTAGAAATAGAGACTTTTTTCAGATTTACAAGGAAAACATCACATGAGCAAAGTCTATAACAGACAATTCACAGGAGAAAATACAGTAAACAAGCAGTCCTGTACTCAGAATGGGAACTTACTAGCTATAGAGTGCTGGACAAGTTACTTAACCTCTGTAACTTTTAATTGCATAGAACCATCTTCAATCTTCTTAGTGGTCCAAAGAAGTGACATTACATGGCAGTCACAATAACAAATTAGACCAAAAGAACAATCAAAGCTGAAAATGCTGGGGGCATGCTGGATAATGCCCTGCATCATGGACAGCATTTTATATAGTTACAATCTATTTGCAAAGCAACATAGAAGTGCCATAACTCTGTCATCCAACTCCTAGAAAATCTTTCAGCAGAAACTATCTGCTCCGATTTCACAACAACAGTATCTACAATGACAAACAAAAGGAACTTAAAAGCCTAAGGAGAACAAGTGTTTAATGAATTGTGCTGCGTTAACACACAGATTATATAGTTATTAAAATAAGTGGAAAGACTGGAAACATGGAAAGCATTTAGGATGTGACATGATAAAAAATGCGGATTATAAAAATGAAAATGAAGGTTAAAATTAGCTGAACAGCTGTAATATGCTAGGCACTATTCAAGGCATTTGGGTGACATCCTGTTTATCTTCACAACACCTACCAGAATAGTAACATTATTCTCATTTTGTAAATAAAGATACTAGAGCAAAGAGAGGTTAAATAACTGGCCAACATCACATAGCTGGGAAATGGAGAAGGCACACACGAATCTAGCTCTGAGTCCAAATGCTGTGTTTTTACCCACTGCACTGGCCTGTTTTAGACATGCATAATGGTTGTGACCATACACAACTATGGGGATAGATATTTGCAAGATAATATGTTTGGGGACAAATATTCCAAGCTAATATTGGAATATTGTTATATATTGTAAATATATAACAACCATGATATGGGAAAATAATTAAGGGAAATTTAATTTTATAAACCACTGGCTTTAATGCTATATGATCTATTTAAAGAAAAAAATGCAGATAATCAATGAGCTCAAACCTTCTCCAATTCTCCATGAGAAGTTTAACTATAGCCATCCCTCGGTATACGTGGGGGATTGGTTCCAGGACTGCCTGCATACACCAAAATTTGCACAAACTAAAGTCCAGCAGTCAGGCTTACAGAATGCACATATAAGAAAGGTCTGCCTTCCATATACATGGGTTTTGCATCCTACAAATACTGTAGTTTCCATAATATGCATTTGTTTAAAAAAAAAAAAAAAGCCAGCTATACATGGATGTATTGCTCAAGGGTCAATTCCATATATGTCCTTGGAAAGAGACTTGGCATTGTTTCCTGTCCAAAATTACTTCTGATTTCATTTTATTTCCTAGAAAAATGGAATAGAAGTAAAGAATAGACCAGGATAAACACTAGAATGCAGAATGCAACCTTCAGACTTGTCTAGAGATCATTGGTCAAGGGTGAGGAAGGAAAAGCTCAGGAGATAAAGAGACCAGAGACACAAAAGAGATGTGCAAAATGCAGAGCTGCCTGGGGAAGGCAGATCGGCCTAAGGGCTCCTCCAGAGGTGGAAGGCTAGGAGAGGTGTACCTTCACCTAAAGCCTGCCTGCCTGCTGACTTAAAATAAATGGAGTGTCTATTTCCTCACAGTGGACAAGTCTAAAAAAAAAAAAAAATCAGAGTCCCTGTAGAAACAGTTGTAGGTGTCCAATCTAGCTATGTTTTTCCTAAAATACTGGATTCAATGCCACGTGGCAACATAAGGGTAGATACAAACTCTTACTCTTGCCATACAGGTGTGTATGCTGAAAGTAAACAATATATTTTCTTCTTGGGAGAAGTTATTCATCACTTTTCCCACAACTACACCTTCAATTCTTTTGAATTTATTCATAATTTTAGGATAAACAAATTTTTTCTGGTCAAATCTTGTGTCATTTCTCCTAGATGGTACATGGAAAGAGAGGACACTCTGGACTCTATGACAGTTGGATTAGAAAGTCGATGTTAAGAAGCATTTATTGGGGGTAGTCCCTCCTGGGGCATTCCAAGCTATTCTACTCACTGCTCAGAAGGCCCCTCCAGCTGGTAAGAGATGATTCTTTGCTGTGTTTAGGGCAGATCATATCCGCAGATTATAGGCAACACTTGTTGTCTGACTATACCACCTGTGCAATCTCTTCAGAAGAGTATTGCACAGAGGGTTGGTGCAAAGCTAATTTGTTGTCAAGGCTTCTGAGACAAGAAAAGGAAAGCTAGGAGCTTCAACAGACATCAACATTTTAAGGGGACAGACTGAGTGTGACTGGGGAAGGAGGGATGAGCAACAATGCCCTATAAATCTGATATTAAAGGTACTGCATCTCAGCCAGACTGCAACCACTTATGTGCAAAATGATTAATCACCATCTCCCTGAAATATTCAAGGTCCTCCTGCCTATTCTTAGGATGAGAAAAAAGTTAACGCTGAAATATGATTTTCAGGCTTTTCTTCATTCTCTACCCTTTTAATACAGTACAACAAAAAAAATTTTGCCTTGGATTTGGCTGAGTTATGGGGTTTATCTCCTAAGTGGCAAAGCTTCATTCCTCAGCCCAATCAGCAAACTGAACCCAAGTTATAAGAAACCTGATAGAGAAGGAAAAATACTAGTTCCATACCTCAGGCATCAATTTATCAAATGTGAGACAGGATTTCCCTTTATATTTATAGAAAAGTGGGCATTGCAGAACAAAATTAATTTAGCTAACCGGCAAGTGCTGATAGTTGTGTGTGGTAAAGCCCAGTGTACGTGTTTTTACAAACATGGTTGATGAGTTACAACTAGACCAGATGACTGCTGGGGGAGCTGGGTAGAAAAGTGGAAGAACAAAGCCTTGGGACAGTATCTGAGGCAAAGACTCCAACTGAGCCACACCTACCTTCTCTGCATACTCAGACACAATTTGCTTAATCTCGGCAGAGCAGAGTCCCACGATCTGGCCCACAGAGCTTGCGGTGACACGGCTCTGCAAACACATGGAGGCAGCATTCTCAAGGCCATGCCTTGTCTTTCACAGCACTGGAAAATCTGAACACTCTGAATATTATCATAAAATAGATAACATCCCAGGGGAAAAATAATTTGGCTTTGCCCACATAATCATCTATAAGGAAGGGAAAAAATAAGTATCAGGACAAATCTGCAGCCTCCTCTCTACCTCTGAGCCACTCAGTTGACTGTGCTGGATTCTCCTGGGACCTAGATTCTCCTTGAACCCTGGGTATCCTTGAAAAGTGGTTCTTTTCAAGCAAAATGTACAAAATGCAGAGCTGCCTGAGGAAGGCAGATCAGCCTCAGGCTCCTCCGAAGGGGGAAGGCTAGGAGAGGTGTACCTTTACCTAAAGCCTGCCTGCCTGCTGTCTTAAAATAAATGGAGTGTCTATTTGCTCACAGTGGACAAGTTTAAAAAAAAATCAGAGTCCCTGTAGAAACAGCTGTGGGTGTCCAATCTAGCTATGTTTTTCCTAAAATACTGGATTCTGGCATAGTTCTATGCCCCATTCCCAGTTCTCTCCTCCTGAGGGTCACTAAACAGAGCCAGCAGGAATTTGGCAGGCCTAGGACTTGGGGAAGAGAAAAAAGCAAATGGAGAGAACAAAAAATCTCAGAACCTCCCAAATGTCTCTTTACTGCCTTAGGCTGTTCGTAGCCTCAAAAGTACCTATTTTTTCAAAATACTTGGTTAAACCTTCTAGGCAGACTTTGAGCTCTTAGAATTCCACTTCCTACCTAGACGACATAGGAAAAGCAGAAGACAAGGCTCCTTCGGCATGGGGCATAACTTGTGGTTATGGTGAGGCAGGTCTGGCCCCTCCTCTTCCTCTCAGAGGTCTTCCTGGATGGCATCACCAGGCATTTATGAAAAGCTTTCCAAAGGAATCCCCAAGGAAGAGGAAGCGCTGATTGCTGAAGAGAGGGGGCTCTGGAGAAGGTGGTGCCAAGTCCCCATCTCCACCCAGGGTCCCTCCCAAACCACTGCCTCCTTACCTCCTCGTTTGCCATGGCGGTCATCTTGGTCATCAGTGACTGAATACGCTGCTGAAAGAAGAACAGGCAGGAATAGCAGTGATCAGGTAAGACAGAAGCAATATGCCCACACAGGCCTTTAAGTGAAGTCCAAGGGTTATTTTCCTCAATTTTATCTCACGGGGAGACTCAAGACAGGTGAGGAAAGGAAGGGAAGGTATGGGAACCACTCATAGCAGCTGGCTGTTGAGAGGCACTGGCCATTTGGGAAGTAACATTTCTCTACACGTGACTTAAACAGAAACCTCAGAGGGCCTACATGGACCACACACCTCTTCAGCTGCTCGAAGCTCATCTTCTTCATGGGCATTGGCTTTTTCTGCAGCTGACAGCCCTATGGGAAGTGCTGCTTTCTTATCCTCAGCCTAGAAGGGAAGATGTGAAAAGAGCTAAGCATTAAAGTTGGAGACTGAGCAGAGAAAGAAAAATATTACAAAGAAGCATCCTTATGCTCTGATTGGTCTTGCCCCAATTTAAAATCTTTAAGAGCAGATTACTGATAAGGGAGTATTTTTTCAAACTGCCTATTGGGATTCATTAGTGGGCCATGAAAACAATTTAGCAGGTATGACTAGCGCCTACATAAATTAAATAAAAATAACAAAAGAAATCAAGGTGCTTTGTAAGCAGTAAAGAGTTAAGTAATGCCTAGTGAACTTTTTTATTTTGGGTGTGTTTGTGTGTTAATGAACCATGATGAAAAATATAATTTTTACTGTTGAGAATGAGCCAAACAGTTTGAAAGATAAAAACCTACACTGTTTCTTCTGGTGATCAAGTTGCATGCTCCGAACCCTCAGCTCTATACTGCATCAAACTGGATTAACTGCTTCTCCTCAAACATGGGCTAGAAGTCTGGAGATTCAATTGTACCTCTGCCATCCACTGCTGGGGGACCTCAGGCTCACCTTTGATCACTGGATCAGGGTCATTCAAGGGTCAAAAGAAAGGTTTGGACTCAGATGCCCTTTTCAGACCATCCTAACTCTGGGGTGCTTTCCTAGAACAAATCTACCATTGCCCATGGGAAAACCCTGAGCTTCCTAGCTGCATGGATATACTTCTAGGTGACAAGACTTCCACTTCAAAAGTGCCATCTGACAAGCCGGATTTAAAGACATTTCATGGGCATCTCATTTTTCCAGTCACAATCAAACTGCTTTGTTTCATAATATATTATATAGACAATCTTTTCAGAGTCAAATTACATAGCAAACTAAATGTACACATCATACTATTTATGCCAGATAAATAGAAATTAAATAATTAAATTTATGCCAGATTACACATGACACACTCAAATCTAGAAAACTTTCCAATCTGAAAAAATGAAAAAACAATAAAATCCTCTCATAATTAGTACATGATAAATCACCAATAAACTGCTACTTCCGCTGCTGCTAATTAAAGCTTATCAAGTGTTGGACCATTCTAAGCCCTTTGCAGTTTAATCTTCACAATAATGCTATAAGGCAGGTGCAAGAACTGCCCCCCATTTTACAGGTTCTGTGAATTAAAGTACAATGATAAAGCAAATTATTCAAAGTCAAACAGTGAACAGCGGACCTAGGTTTCAAAACCAGCCTGTCTAGCTGCAAAACAATGCTCCTAGTCACAGCTGGTACCCTACTAAGATAACAATCACCCCAGGAAGTAGAGGGAGGCCAGGCCGGGGAAGGCAGGCAGACAGTGGGAGGAGTATGTCCCATTCAAGAAACTTGGGGGGTCGGTGGAGAATGAGAAATGGTTAACAACAGATTTCAAGCAGCAGGATCCTATTTTTCAAGATGCCATTGACCACCTAAGTGGGCACTTGGGACAGCTCTGATGTCAGACAGACCTAGGTTCAGAGTATTAATATATTTTAGGGCTGTGTGACGTTGGATAAATCACTGAGCCTCTCTAAGCATCAGCTTTCTGACCTAGAACACAAGAGTAAGTATCTTTCTCATAGAGTTGTTCAGGGAAATAAGTGAAAACAATACATGCAGAGCCCTTAACAAGGGCCTAGAACACAGTAAGCGTTTGGCACCATAAGATTGTATGCCTTCCCAACTGCTGACAATTAAGAATGAATGATAAACACATACATAAGCAAAAATCTTTGAGATTCCATTGTGAAGTTAGAAGTAACTATCCTAACCTACCTACTTCTTCCACACTTGGCATTTTAGCAGAGGGGAAGCACGTAATTTATAGTTTTGCTCTACCTCACTGCCAGGTTCCTGCCCGTACCAGTCTAGAGACTCAGATCTGAGAAATGCTCTGGGAACCCTGAAAGTATTCATATTCTCACATTGGAGCTATTAGATCCCACCTGAATGACCCTTGGTGATAACATCCAATCACCCCTCACTTCCAGCCCCAAGAAACTGCTGCTTCGTTTCCTGGTCTATATAGGTGGCAGCCTGGAAAAATCAGGCTGGAGATGCAGAAGCCCAAGGCAGCTGGCACACCCCTGCCATCCAGCCTGCCCAGGGACCAGCACTTGGTCAGCAGCAGCATTGCCAGTCTGCTCCTCCCAGGCTTCCTGGGGGCCGCTGCCCAGACTGTGAGTATCAGACAGAGGTGAAGGAGTCACCTCCATCTCTCAAGTATTCTTTAGACTTTTCTTACCTTCTCTGTTTTGCTCTGATGGCTAAATCCGTATCTCCTGTAGGCCATAAAAAAGAGGAGTTCAATTACTATTTATAAATCACTATAAATTCAATCAAATGCATTTTGGTTGGATTTTTACATGAAAAAAAAACCAAAGACAATTTAGGTTATTTGATGACTGAATAAAATGTTTTTAAATGCCTATATCACAACATAGTCCACTGTTTTTTGAATAAGGGCCAGTCACCCTACCTGTTGTGTAAATACGATAAATGGGAACTCTCAGATAGGAGAGTGCAGTGTTTTCCTTAAGTGCAATCATTACTCTTTGAATCAGAAATTGCATTTCAAAGACACAGCTTAAGCTAAAAGCTTTAAAAATATCTGTAAAAACAAATGTTAAGTGTTTGCTTAAGCCAAACATGCTCTTTAATAGCTACTTCAGTAACTTTTTATTCTCAACATAATCCAACCATGATGCCAATGATGTTGTATGTTCACATCAAGCAACCTTAAATTCAAATAAACACAAACACACTTCAGTTTAAAGTAGTTTATTTTCTAGGTCCAGTTAATCTATGCTTCTATTTAAAGTAAGTATAACAATGCAAATACCATTCAACTGAAAACAAAAAGCATAATGCAAAACACTCAGCCTCATAAACCTGCAAGTAATTTATAAGGAAATAAAATTCCACGTACCACTTAAGAACAAATTGAGGACTTTGCTCTGTCCTCAATCCCTCTCTGGCTCGTAAGTGGACTGGCCTCTCAGCTGGTCTTAGGCCTCCAGCCTCACTGTCCCCACACTTCCTGCTTACTCCTTGTCCAATGGCCTGCATTTATCAACAGCAGCCTCTTCTCTCAGGAGAAAACAGGACCTCCTCAGCAGTCTCATCAAGGCTGTCTTCTGTGGCCCAGCTTAACAAGAGTTTAGCCTTACCTCCCGCAGCTCACCTCGTGTGCTCTTTATTCCATCCAACAGACACCTCTACACACACTGAGCCACTCTCCTCTCTTCCGCTGGCTCCATGGCCTCCTTCTGAGGCATCCCTCGTGCACACACGCTCGGCCCACCCACTGCACCTGCACACGCTCCTCTCAGTTCCCAGAGAGCCATACGTCTACCTGCCTGACTGTGCGTTTGTATCCTTCTCCTTGAGGGAGATGATTCTACTTTTACATTTTATATTTCCAATGTTTGTTGAATTAATACACTAAATATGAAAATCAAGAAGCCCAAAGCATTACCTGAACTGGTGATAATAAACTCAGTGGTGGGCTCAGTGTGTCCATCTGTTATGCACAATCTATTGGCTTTATAGTACAGCAGACCAAGGTTGCATTCTGGGTATCCGTACAAGCTCTGTAAAGGGCTTTACGGCAGAGTATGTGAATTGGCTCACTATCTACTGCATCTACCTATACTGCAGAGTATGGAAAGATTATTTTCCATACTCTTGCACTTAGGGTCCTGAATGCTATTTAGTTTTTGCAATTAATCAGATGCATTTGCTGGAGTTTTGAATGTGGAACTGTAGCAGACCATAAAGCTTCAGGGGTAGGAGAAGCGAGAGCAAAGCTTGGAACACTGTAATTATAAGAAACACCAGTAACATCTCGGTAATGTAACACCTTGGTGATAAGGGCATGGGGAAGGGATTCGGCTTTCCTAACACGAGAGCTTGCCATATGAAAACATCAGTGATTGGCAGTCTCTACACCTGTGGGGCTGCTAATAGTCATGGGATCACTTCTGAAAGAAGCTGCAAGAGAAGTCAGTCACTGAGCGTACACGTTATTCTTTCACAGACTCGCTCTCTCTGACTCTTTCGTTTCTCCTGCCCGCTGGGCATCTGCCTGGTGTCTTTCCAAGAAGACTGCTAAGATTTACTTTCTTACTAAAACTGTTTCTCTTCCTCAAAGACTGTTTCTCTCCCTCTACCTTCCGTTAAAGCAGATAGCCCTCAGGCACCTAAGAGCAATTGCTCCTGAGCAAGATAACACAAGCAGTCCGCATCTGGACAATAGACCAGCCGGGGCCAGAGACCTGGCTAGTCCCAGGCCCGGACATGGAACTGTTAGACAAGGCTAAAGGGAGTGCAGAAAGGATGCATCATTTTGGCATGGACCATAGTAGAAGCAGCCTAGTTCTGGGGTCAGCGCTTCACAGTGGCTTCTGAGTTTACAGAGAGCTTCCTCATTCTGACGGGAGTGGGGTAGGTCCTTGTCAACAGTTGTAGGCCCAACTACCCAAGTCCAGAGGCTGCTGGTTGACTTCCAGATCATGGAGTCAGAGGTAGCAACCCTGGAGATCCAGTTCTAATGTAAAGCTCAGGAGCTGAGCCTGGCTCAGCCCAGTCCTTATTTATTCTTGTAATCAATTCCTTCTGCTAAACCAGTAGGAGGGTCCTGTGTTCCCAACCAGGCAGGGAATCGTGACCAATACAAGATGTTGCCAAAGCTTCCCACTCCTAGAAGTGTCCTTGCACCTTGAATATTCATCCTTCCTTTCCTAGGCTTGTCACTGCAGAGACTCTGAGGGCAGAAGTCAGACCTTAGGCAGACAGCTTTTACCTAAGGCCCAGGGACTCTGCTGATGTTACAAACAAAGCTTAACTGTGACTCAATTCCCCAGACCTATACCATCCTCCTTCAGGACAGAGGCTCTGGGAGACTCACCACTCAACTACATTAGCCCTGCTCATGTGAGCTTCTATGTTTGTACCACCAGAGTACTCATTACAGCATGCACAATAACCATCTGTATGAGTAATCCTCTAAGCCTATCTATTGAGCGCCTAGAGCAGCGGTTCTCAACCTGTGGGTCGTGACCCCTTTGTAACAATGAAAATGCATCCTGCGTATCAGATATGTACATTACAATTCATAGCAGTAGCAAAATTACAGTTATGAAGTAGCAACAAAAATAATTTTATGGTTGGGGGTCACCACAACATGAGGAACTGTATTAAAGGGTTGTGGCATTAGAAGGCATTAGGAAGGTTGAGAACACTGTCCAAGAGAGAAGGGAATCTTTTTCATTCATTTGTCTTTTAAATTAAAAAAATTGAGATAAAATTCATATAATGTAAAATTCACTATTTTAAAGTATACAGTTCATTGGTTTTTACTGTATTCACTATGTTGTGCAACCACCACATTATCTAAATCAAGAACAGTTCTAACACCCAACAGAAACTCTGTCCCTGTTAGAAGTTAATCCTAATTTCCCCCACTCCCCAGCCTGTGGCAGCCACTGATCTACTTTCTGTCTCTATGGATTTACCTACTGTGAACATTTTACATAAATGAAAACTGGCTTCTTTCACTCAGCATAGTATTTTCAAGGTTCATCCATGTTGTAGCATGTCAGTATTTAGTATGGCTAAATAATATCCCATTTTATGGGTAAAGCACATTTTATCAGCTAATAGACATTTGAGTTATTTCTACCTTCTGGCAATAATGAATAATGCTGCTATTCAATATCCATGTACAGCTTCACCCCTTTTATATTCCCACTGCCTGGTTCAGTGCCTGGCACAAAGCAGGCACTCAGTCAATGTTTGCTGAACAAATGAAGAGTCCAGCTGATTTTTCTCAAGGCCTCCTTCCTCACGTGACATGGCAGTGATGCTTCCAAACCAAAGTGCTGCCCTCAGCTGCTTCCCCTTCCTCCTGTCCTGTCAGCCTTGCCCTTTTCCCGCAAGTGTCAGCTCTGATCTGCAGTGCCCTCTGCTTCTGTGTTTCTGCTTTCCTCTTCTGTAGTTCTGACTCATCAACTCTTGCTGTGCTGCGCCATCACTACCAACAGAGGTCCAGTCCTCTTATGACCCAAGTTCCCGTCTTCATATCCTAGACCTACAACTGGGTCTTTTAATCAAAACTATACATCCTCCACAACAGCACAGTGCAAAAGAAATATACAAGAGCCACATGTGTGATTTTTTAAATTAGTAGATTCACATACCCACATACTCATGTTATTCCAAATGAACATTTTTTTCCAGTTTTTAGCTGGGGCTGGGTTTGAACCCACCACTTCCGGCATATGGGGCCGATGCCCTACTCCCTTCAGTCACAGGCAGAGCCCAAATTTTTCTTTCTTTCTTTCTTTTTTTTTTTTTTTTTTTTTGAGACAGAGACTCAAGCTGTTGCTCTGGCTAGAGTGCTGTGGCATCACAGCTCACAGCAACCTCAAACTCCTGGGCTCAAGCGATTCCTGCCTCCGCCTCCCAAGTAGCTGGGACTATAGGTACCTGCCACAATACCTGGCTATTTTTTGGTTGCAGCTATCATTGTTGTTTAGCAGACCCAGGCTGGATTCGAACCCGCCAGCTCAGGTGTATGTGGCTGGTGCCTTAGACACTTGAGCCACAGGCACTGAGCCCCAAATGAATATTTTTCAATAATTGAATCAAGAATAAGCTTTTACATTTAAGTTTAACTTAATTAAAATTAAAATTCTGTTCCTGAGCCACACTATTCACATTTTAATTGTTCAATGGCTACATATGGTTAATGGTTACCATACCGGACATTAAAGTTCTGGAAAATAAAGTAACCTCCAAAAATAACTGTCCCGGGCCAAATTAAGGCAGTTATTAACTAGAATCTGGAACAAAATAGGGGCATAGAAAGCCCTAAACACTAAGGACTATGAACTCTGTTCTTTCTTCAGTCAACAAGAATTCACTAAATACCTCCTATGAATGAGCATGTCTAAGGCCTTATCATCATAGGAGACACAAACAGGTTGGGAGAGACATGTTATATTTCATTCACTAACTACAGAATGATTTGAAGGCAACTCAGAATTAAGCCTCTAATACTATTCAATAGGTGAATACTAGTATTCTAGTAGTTGTGCTCTAAACTTTCACTTGAAAGTAAAATATATAGCACATAAAACACATTTCCCCATAGTAATAGTTTTATAGCATGGTAGTTTTTAAGTTAGCCTCGAAAAATTGATTGGACTGATAATAAAATTGAAATATTACAGGGCAGCAATTTTGTTTACAACTAAAATCAAGGCCTGGTGCCTGTAGCTCAGAGGCTAAGGTGCCAGTCACATACACCAGAGCTGGCGGGTTCAGATCCAGCCCGGGCCTGCCAAACAACAATGACAACTACAACCAAAAAGTAGCTAGGCATTGTGGCAGGTGCCTATAGTCCCATCTACTTGGGAGGCTGAGGCAAGAGAATCACTTAAGCCCTAGAGTTTGAGGTTGCTGTGAACTGTGACACCACAGCACTCTAGGAGGGCGACATAGAGAAACTGTCTCAAAAAAAAAAAAAAAAAAAAAAAAGTAAGAAAAAAAAGAAAAATAAGTTTAAAATGAAAACTATGAGTCTTGCTTTTCTAAATCCATAGCATTTACAAAAATATATCCAAATACGTTTTTAACAGACACACAGTCATTAAGGTCTTCAGCATGACTGAGCAGACACAAAGTCCAGCTTTATTTGAGCAACAGAGAAGAGTCAAAAAAGAAGAATGAAGCTGCATTGCTGGCTTCCAAGCCAGAGGGCACTGTGGGCTTAACGGTGATGAACAACTTTCAATTCCAAATAAAAGACATTGACTTCAGACTTTCTTGCTCTAGAAGTCAAAATACTTTTCTCCCTAATGAAAAGGTGAGATGAAGTAGAAAAAGGAACACTTGAAAACAGATGAAGGATTTGGATTCCTTAAAATGTGCTGTGATATGGGGGATGAGGGATTCAGGAAGGTCACAGGGTGAGGGGAGAGGGAGGATGGAGCAAAGTGAGTCCCTGGGCAAGAAGAGGGCCAGCCTTGCTTGACTGGGGGATGGACGTGGCAGGGAGTCTTCCCAGGCATGTGCTGAAGGGAGGGCTAGAGCTGGAGGGAATGAGTGAAGGAGTCAGGGGATATGTCATATGGCATGCCGGTTATGCTGAATATTGAATTAAGCTCTTGAAGGCCTGCAGATCTGGAAAAGGCTTTTTTCCCTTGTCTGCATAAAGACTGGACCTGCCTTTATGAACATGAGTGCATTCCATTTCTTTCCTAAAATCTCATTACATACTGTAGAGCAAGAGACTAAAAATTAAATACCTCACCTAGAACTCATACCGTTTTCTATTCTCTATCCTATTCCGTTTTTCCAGACATTTAATCATCTCATCATCTGAGCATAAAGCACATTCATTCCCCCTAAAAACCATTTACTACCCTCAACTACCACATTTCTCCATCTCCCTTTTCCCTCTGAAGAAGGGTGTATAAGCATCTGACATGGCTGGGTTATGAACATTTCTAAGCCCTCTTCTCCTGTTAATCTACCTTGTCAGTTTATTTTCAGTGAACCTTCAAAGGGCCAAGGGGAAGCCATCCCCCTTCACCCCACCAAGGAAACAGAGGGACAACAAGAACTGGAAGGAGAAAAGGTCCTATGTAAGGGCATTTTAGGGGTGAACACTGCTGCTTACCAAAAATCATGACGAGGATAAGAGTAACATTTTCTGAGAGTTTTCTACAGAGGACAAACTGCTCAAACTTCTTTATATATGCACTGTTATATAATTGTCATTTACTGAAAGAGCTCCATGTGGGATTACTGAATATAACCTAGAGTAAAGAATCAGATGGCCGGGAAGGAAGGGAGAGGCCTCCCCACTGAGGTAGAATAAGGGACACACTTCTCGGAGCTTTTTTATCCAATTGGCTCCATCAATTTTAATAACCACTCTCTTCTTGTTCAGTCTCACAGCAAACACCAATGACCTGGTTTGTGTTTCTAAAACCTACAGTCTAAAAAAAATACTCTCACTACAGGCTCAAACAATATTTACAGACAATGACTTACTTTTGGAGTTCAAGAGAACTGCATTCAAGTCCCACTTTGAGCTTCTTAATACTTCTGTAACTTTGGGCAAGTTATTTTTTAATTTTTCTGAATACTTTCATTATTAATCTTAAAGATTAAAAGGAGCTAAATAAACTATCAGAATGTGCTAAAGAGACACTACCCCACCCAACACAACCTAACTTGCTCCCTGCCAGAAAAACAAAAAAGAAAACAAAGTAACTCCTCCTCCTTCTTGTTCTAAAACATAAATAACACAAATAATGAAAAAATAATTAGGTTGTTTCAAACATTTTGTCTGTTTTAATGTCACGTGTTTTTGTAGCTACATATCTCAATATATATTTATTCTACTGTGTCGTGGTATATACTGATTGATGGAGAATTTTGTACTCTATACATTGATGCTGTTCATTTTTTTCTACTTTTAATTTTTTTATTCTTTCCAGCCTATTACTATATGATGTCATGAAGCAATTTTTGGCCAATTTTTCTCTACGAATTCAAATTGAACCAAAGCGATGCCGAAACAGCCCGAAAAATTAACCAGGAATTTGGCAATGATACTGTTAATGAATGCACTGTTCGATGTTGGTTTGAAAAATTTTGTTCTGGAAATTTTAGCCTCGAAGATCAGCCCCGAAGTGGTCGATCTAGACCACTAGATTCTAGATCTAGAATAATCCAGGATGAGGATTTGAGGACCCTGGTGGAGACTGACCCATCACAAATGGTACGTGGGATGGCAGAAGAACTGGGTGTCAGCTCCCATGCAGTTTTTGATGGTTTAAAACATATTGGAAAGGTCAAAAAGCTCGAAAAGTGGGTGCCTCACAATTTAAACGATCGGCAGAAATTGTCACGTTTCGAGGTTTTTGTTCTTCATTGCTTTTGCGCAACCAAAACAATCCTTTTTTGGATCAGATCATCATGTGTGATGAAGAGTGGATTCTCTATGACAATAGGAAATGTTCAGGACAGTGGTTGGACACTGATGAGCCACCCAGGCACTTCCCAAAGGCGAAACCCCACCAAAAAAAGATCATGGTTACTGTATGGTGGTCAGCGGCTGGTGTGATTCACT
>CAUYPK010080617.1:0-11869 GCA_963574355.1 Loris lydekkerianus
TTTTTATTAAATCATAGCTGTATACATTAATGTGATCATGGGGCACCATACACTAGTTTCATAGACCGTTTGACACATCATGTCATGGGCCACCATACACTAGTTTCATAGACCGTTTGACACATCACTCTGGTTAACATAACCATCCTGGCATTTTCTTAGTTATTGTGCTAAGACATTTACATTCCACATTTACTAAGTTTCACATGTACCCTTGTAAGATGCACCGCAGGTGTAATCCCACCAATCCCCCTCCTTCTGCCCACCTCCCCCCTCCCTCCCCTCCCTTTTCCCCTTCCCCCTTTTCTTAGGTTGTAACTGGGTTGTAGCTTTCATGTGAAAGCCCTAAATTATTCTTCATATTCTTCTGCCATCCAGAATCCTGTCTGCCTTTTTTTTTTTTTTTAGAGACAAAGTCTCTGTTGCCCAGGCTAGAAAGCCATGGTGTCAGCCTAGCTCACAGCAACCCCAGACTCCTAGGTTCAAATGATCGTCCTGCTTCAGGCTCCTGAAAAGCTGGGACTATAAGCCACCTTCCCCCCACCACACAATGCCTGGCTAATTTTTCTATTTTTAGTAGAGATGGGGTATTGCTCTTGCTCAGGCTGCTCTTCAGCCCTTTGGGGGCTCTTCAGCCCTTTGGGGGCTCCCAGAGTGCTAGGACCACAGGTGTGAGCCATGGTGCCCGGCCTCCTGCCTCCATTTGTTTCCCTTGATTCTCACACACGCCATCTTCCTGACTGGTCCCCGACATCTCGTTCTCATTGCCGTCTCCTTGCTCAGCTTGTGTTTTCCAGGTTGTACTCAAAAGAGCCCTTATAATTGGAGCTGGTTTCAAGTCACTGCTCTCCCATCTACTAGCTTGTGACCTGTTATCTGAGTCTCCATTTCTTCATTTATAAATGCCTGCCTTGTAGCTCTATTGTGAAAATACATCAATTCAATATATATTTTTTTGAGACAGAGTCTTACTTTGTCACCCTCACTAGAGAGTGCAGTGGTGTCATATCTCACAGCAACCTCAAACTCTTGGGCTTATGCGATTCTCTTGCCTTAGCTTCCTGAGTAGCTGGGACTACAGATGCCTGCCACAACCCCTGGCTATTTTTAGATAATGTTTCACTCTGGCTCAGCCTGGTGAGCTACCTACCTCGGCCTCTCAAGGGCTGGGATTACAGGTGTGAGGCACTGCGCCTGGCCAATTCCATAATTTTTTTGAGGGCCTAACACGTGTCAGGCACTGTGCTAAGACTTGGGGTGGGGTAGGGAGCACAAAGTCCAGTATTTGATCTCCCCTTTTGAATAGCTTTCAGTATAGTGTTGAGAGGTAGGTCCATAAACAGATAATTTCAAAATAATGGCTAAGTGCTAAAACGGAGGTAGGTCTTGGGGTACAGAGGAAGAGTGAATGGCAGATGAGCTGTTTTGAAGGATGAGTAGGTTGCTGTAAGGGAGAAGGTGTTCCTGGAAGAGAGAAGAGTGGAGATATATGTGGGTCACTATGAAAGTTTTGAGACAGACCATGCTATGATCCATTATTTTACCTCCAAGAAATACAGTTGACAGTGACCTTTCTGACTCACCCAGGCAAGTTTCAACTTACTCAGCTTATCGGTGTTGCTGGGAGGGCTTCTTTGTTTCCATCTGTGCTGATTTAACTTTCTTGATTTTTGTGTATTTCAAAACTTTCATAATGACTCATGTAAAACAGCATGATGTGAGCAGGGAATGACTCAGGCACTGTTCAAGACAAAGAGTAACAGGTGCTGCTGCTGGCATGTGAGGAGAGGTGGAGTCATGCTAGGTCTTGTGGGTCACACCAAAAATTTTGAACTCTATACTAGGAAGCAGGGCTTTAAAGCAGGAGAGTGGTGACATGGCCAGATCTGAGCTTAGATAATCACTTTAGTGATTATATGTGGAATGGGTATGAGGTGGAAAAATCTGGAACCAGGAGTCCAGTTAGGAGGATGTTGCAATAGTCCAGGGGAGAAATGATGATAGATTATACACAATAATCAGCAGGTGTAGGACTGCAGAGGAGGGGAAGGAACAGATTTAAAAAGTCGAGGGAATAAAAAGAATAGAGGTAGAAGTAGATGGCTGAGGAAAGGGTGGAGTTAAGGATGACTTCAGGTATCTAGTTTGCCTAGATGGGTGGATAATAGTGCCTTGACTAAGGTGGGGATCACAGGAAGAGTAAGACGGTGGCCAGGTGGAGATGATGAGCTCAGTTTAGACAGGTCTAGCTGGGGGCCCGGACCATGTCCCAGTGGTGATGGCAAGCACATAGCTGCATTTACAGATCTGACTTTTGGGAAGGAAACATGGTCTATGGGTGCATCTGTGGGAGTTATCAGAGTATAGGTGACAATGGAACGTCAGCAGTGGGAGACACTGTCTGCCAACACTGTGTAGAATGTGATAAGCAGTAGTTTAAGGACTGATGGAAGGAAATCACAGTGATAAAGTAGGGAAGAAGCACTGTCCAAAGTGGGAACACACAATGACTCAGAGAGGGTAGCATTGGAGTCACAGGGGACAGACAGTTTCAAGACAGGGAGAGCAAGCAAGAGGGCTAAAGGCAGTAGTAAGAACAGTTATCAGTGAGCTTTGATTCAGGCTGGTGAGTATAGGATCAGAGATCACAGTAGGGGAGGGGAGCACGTGGGAAGAGGAGGTCCAGGTTTTGGTAGAGAAAGAAAGTGTCAGGTAAGGTGGGGCAAAGGGGCCCAGGTGAAGATAGATTCTTGTTTGTCTTTAAATGCTGCAAATCTGAAGCACGTTTATAGGCTAAGAGGCAAGAAACACTAGAGATGGAGAGGTGGAAGGATCGGAGTGAGTGCTGATGAAAACAGGTTCCAAGGGCAGAGATCACCCGACTGGCCTGGGGTAGGAGGAAGGGCCCTTGTGTTGGGACAAGGAAAAGAAGGACATGGGAGCAGTGCAGAGATTGCTGAGGGCACAGGGGAGGGCTGGAAAGTCAAGGTAGCTCTCATGTCAGGGTCTCAGTGTTCTCGGGAGAACAGGAAGACATGTCTGTGGAGGTGGAGGGCTTCTGGGGTTGGGTGGGAGGGTTGAAACGAGGGCAATGAGGTTGGAACAGCTCCTGAGGAGAATGGAGAAATGGCCCACAGAGCACAAGTGAGAGTCCCTGACTTATGCTGGAAGCCCAGTGAGTTTGGAGACTGTGGAGACAGTGGTGTCACCAGAGCCTGTAGTGCTGTGTCAGGTGCCACCAGAGCCTGTATAGTGCTGTGGGCTGAGCATCAGCAGCACTCATGGCCTGGGGCGGGGGAGGAGAGAAGGGGTCGTGGGGTTTGCTCTGGGTAGGGATTCTCCCAGAAAATGAAGTGGAAGGTAGATGGCCTGTCAGAGAATGGTTCAGGTGGTCAGCTGTGTGGTCTGGGCAGGGCAGGCAGAAGATGGAGGACTGCAGGGGCCTGGGGCCTCTGCGGAGCAGACGCCACGGGAGTGAGAGCAGGACAGAGCAGCCAGGAAGAGGAGTTTCTGGGGGCCGGGCTGCCAGTCTTTGAGATCGCCCATGTTCCAGGATGTGGGAGGATTTGAAGGCAGTAGAGGTGAAGGCCACTGGATGAGGAGGGCGGGAGCTGCGAGGCTCCAGTGTTGGACATGTTGAGGACGTCCAAGTTATGTGGCAAAGTGGTGGAGGTGGAGGAGAGGAAGGCTGTCAGCTTCCCTGGGTGAATTTGGAGGCTGGTCACCATGAGGAGCACGAGAGGTTGACACAGCCACTTGGCTGAGCCCCAGAGTGGCAGAGGATTTACGGGATGGGGTGGGGTGGAGTAAAGGTGGGAGTGAAAATGGGAGTGAAGATGGTACCAACCCACTTCTTGGCCTTGGGGCCAGGGGAGTGGAGATTGAGCAGTCTCCAGAGGGCGACAGGAAGTGGTGCGGCTGTAGTTTGGGCAAGTCTGAGGAGAGGAGGGGCCCTCAGGGGTTGGGTTGTGTCTGGGGATACCTTTAACGTTTTAGACTTCCCTGCCCAGAGGGTCTGCCTTTTTTCTGACTTGGACAAGGCACCTTACAGGTTAGTGGTGGCCCCAGGGAGTGGTATCCTCAGTAGAAAGTTGTGTTTCATCTAAGATCACAGGATGAAGGGAAAGTGTTGATGATGTAGGGGAGCTAACTCAGCAGTGGGAGTTTTATTTTATTTTATTATTTTATTTATTTACTTATTTTGAGACAGAATTTTACTCTGTAGTCTTCAGTAGAGTACTGTAGCATCATAGCTCACAGCAACCTCAAATTCAGGGGCTCAAATGATCCTCCTGCCTCAGCCTCCCTAGTAGCTGGGAACACAAGAGCCCACCACACACTCGGCTATTTATATATATTTTTTATATTTTTAGTAGAGACAGGGGTCTCACTCTTGTTCAGGCTGGTCTTGAACTCCTGAGCTCAAGCGATTCAGCCACCTCAGCCTACCAGAGTGCTTGGATTATGGCGTGAGCCACCGTGCCAAGCCAGTAGTGGGGGTTTTAAGTGGCACAGAAGGAAGGAAGGTTTGTGAGGGAGGGGGAGGGTGAGTGGAGGGAGATGGAGGGATGTTCTATGGAGAAGGGTGGTGGGAGGGGCTTTCCCTGAGGACAGTGACTGTGTGCGGCCTGCTCTGCACTGAGAGTGGACTGGTGGATCCCAAGGGCCCAAAGGGAAGCTACTGTAATAGCTTCCTAGGGTCAGGCGAGAGCACACAGAGGCTCTGGATCTTTGGATCAGAGATGGGTCCCAGGAACATGCATTTTTAATAAACTTCCGTGGCAGTGACACAGCTGTCCAAGTACTCCAGCGGGTAGGCCCTTATGTGTCATTGCAGTCAGCTCCAAGGTGATTCTCATACGCCCTGAAGTTTGCAAACCCTTGTCTGGGAGTCTCAGTGGTCTTGGGCACTGACTCCTGGTGGCAGTCAGTGAGGTGATGTAATACGACACCTAGTGCAGGCCTGTCTGCTTGGTGGTTATAGTTATGATGGACACAGTGACCCCTTTGGTTACACTGGTGGCATACGGGACAGTGTGAAGGTACAGTCCATTACCTGTTAAGAGAGTTTTTTTTATCTGCTGGTACATAAGACATCTAGAGAAAGAACAGGACAATACATTTCTTTTCCCCTCACATTACCTCCTGCTTATACCTCTGGGAATCCCTCTTGCTCTGATGTCTTGTTCTCCTCCACGGTCCTCTTCATCTTTTCTGTCCTGTCTCCTCTCTGGGTTCTCTCTGCATGCATCTCTGAAGGGCAGGGTCATCCATACTGCCAGTGTGTACCTTCAGCGTCCAGGCAGGTGCTGCTGACCGCCTCTCCTAACTCTTCAAGACGCTATGTTGCTCACGATTTATCTCTTCTCTCTGGCTTTTTTTTTTTTTTTTTTTCCTTTGGAGACAGAGTCTCACTTTGTCACCCTTGGTAAAATGCTGTGGCATCACAGCTCACAGCAACCTCAAACTCTTGGGCTCAAGTGATCCTCTTGCCTCAGCCTCTCAAGTGGCTGGGACTATAGGCACCTGCCACAACGCCTGGCTATTTTTGAGACAGGGTTTGCTTTTGCTCAGGATGTTCTCAAACTCCTAAACTCAGGCAATCCACCCATCTAGGCCTCCCAGAGTTCTAGGATTACAGATGTGAGCCACCATGCCTGCCCAGCCTTCTTTGGCTTTTTTTTGGGTAATATTTATTTTTTATTAAACCATAACCCTTGGCAATTGAAGCAACATCAACAACATTCCTGGGATCTGATCAAACTAAAAAGCTTCTGCACAGCCTTCTTTCTGTCTCTTTGTGTCTTATTGACGGCTCCTCAGAACTGGTGGGAAGGGAAAAGACAGAAAGGGGTGGGACAAAGCCCTTTCTGCCCTATTATCATTCAGATTGGGATCTTACTTGTGCTTTAAGTCCTGTTAAAATCCCACCTTTGGCAACCAGTTCTTCTCAGCCCAGCCTCTCCAGCCCACACTATAAAACTCTTTTGAAATTCCCATCAGTGGCACGCTAATCAGAGTTCAAATTAAGCAAATATTTATTTAGCTATGCTAGTTCTAGATGCGGTGGGCAGCACAGATAAAAGACATCCGTGAATAGTAGATAGAAAACTCTGGGTGTTACAAGATATGCCTTAGAGAAAGGAGAAAGGGGATCTCGCTGGGCTGGTGTAACTCTGTTCTGAGCAAGGCAAGCGGGATAGAGCCAGAAAAGCACAACAGGCAAAGGTAGGGAAAGAAATGAGAAGGACATTGCAGAGGAAATGAACTTGGTCAGCTTATATGCCAGTGGCTGGTTCTCTAAGCCAGACACTCAGATGAGGTGGCGGGCGATGACCATGGTCTGTGGGCCCTGGAAGGCTGATGCAACATCAGAAAGTGATGAGAAAGAGCAAAACCAAACAAAAACAAAACCCTTGACTCGGCCATGTCAAAGTACTATCAGATGGAAGCCTAGGACTCTGGCAACTAAAGGGAGTGTGGCTGGTTATTTAATTAAACCAATATATTAAAGCTCTTAATGGGAATTTGATGTATATTCCCATGACCTTGTATCTGAATATCTGCTTTGTGTTTCTGTTTTGTCTCAGGTACACAGTGGACAGACGCAGGGCAGGCAGTCCATAGTGGGTAGAGCACGTGGCAACCTGAATAACGAGGCAGGAATTATGAAATCATTCACTAATGTGACCGTGATGGAAATTGAGTTAGATACCATCTCTGGCCTGTGGAGTTCTCAGGGGCCCCACAAAGAGAAGCATGGAACAAGCAACAGTGGTTTGGAGTTGACCCAATCTACCCATAAAGCAGGTGGAAACTCAGTTCCATGAAAGAATAGGTAAGGAAGGAATTAAGTTCAAAACACCTTGCCCAACCAGATTTCAAGTTCTAGGAGGACACATGTGCTTTTTTGTGTGTCTCCCATTTACTGAGCATGCTTGTGTCACAGAGCCTGGAGTAGGTGCCCCTGTGTCTTCTCACTCATCTTAGGGCCTGGAGGGCCTATAGCAGGCCCTACACAAATAAGGGAGGTACTTGGTGTTGGTTAAATGAATGAAATTAATTTTCTCTCTCTTTTTGGTCCCATTTCTTTATTCCCTGTCTTTCTTCTGAGGATTTTACAGGTGCTTATTAAAACGAATCCTGAGGTACTCAATGACTTTAGAGAAAAGTTTAACTTCATTAACAATTTAGAAACTTCATTTATAACAGGAGCAAAGATTAACAAAAATAAGATCATCCCAGTATTAATGAGGTTCCAGGCAAATAGAACTTTCATAAATTGTTAAAGGGAGAAAAATCATTTGACTTTTTTGGAGGGCAATCTGACACTTCAATAAGGTTAAGAGTGCACATAGCCTTTAACCAGGTGTCCAACCTCCTCGTATTTATGCTAAGGAAAGAATTACTGCGGAATGGAAAGAATTATAAGGAAGACAATCCCAGCATTATCTATGACAGTAAAAAATGGAAAACATCTTAAATGCTAACCAGAAAGGGATTATGTGATTAATACCTTGAAACCGCTTAAGATAATGTGGGAGAAAACTATTTGGACAATGGGAACATAGCCAGGATGAATTAAGAAAAAAAAAAAAAAAAAAAAAAAGAAAGAAAGAAAGAAAGAAAGAAAGAAAAGGAAAAGAGAAAGTCACAAAACCTAGATAGTTGAGAAAGCTGATCTGTTAGGCATGCTGGTCGGTTCCTACCTGGATCCAGGGCCTCAGACAGGTTGCTTGACTTTGGTTGTGTCTGTTTTCTCTTCTGTAAGATGGGGACATGGTGTCTTCCCTGTGGGTTGTTATAAAGATTGGTGAGATGTTTGTACAATGCGTGGAGCACCTGACAGGTAGCAGAGGCTCAGTTTGTAGTAGATACTACCACTGAATTTCTGTTAAAAAAAAAAAAAAGCGTATTTATGGTAAAAGAAAGACCAGGAGAAATTACGACAAAGTGTTAGTGGAGCTGTCTCTAAGTGGTGCTATTATAATGATTTTTATTTCCTTCTTTGGGTTTTTCCTTTTCACCATATTTTCTTTTGTAAACACATATTAATTTTATAACCAGAAACAAAGTACTGTATTTAGAAAAGAAATAGTTCTAGGCTTGTAGTAAAAAATGAAAGCATTAAAGAGACGAATTACTGATCGTTCCATGCTGGGATTATAGCCTCAGGGATCATATGTTTAGCTTCATTTTACAGTTGAGGCATCCAGAGGGAAAGCGACTTGTCTAAGGTAATACAAATTACTTGCAGGTTTCACATTTCTTAAAGCAGTGTTTATTTAACTGGGGCTCAGAGAGGTCTGCTTTAGTCATGAGTAGTCCCCAAATCACCGGAGTCACCAGCACAATACCCCTGGCTCTCCCAGGAAGCAACTTCTGCTCCCTTCCCCTCCCCAGGCAGTGTAGTTGTCAGAATCTACAACTTTCTACTGTGCGGATCTGAACAGGTTACTTCTTCAAATTCTATTTTTATATTCACTAACTGAAGACAATGATATCTATGGAAATGCTTTCCAGCCCAGCCCTCTCTCCTGGGTGCTCGGAGCTGATGTGCTATAGGCATATCCAAATCCCTGGGTCTAAAAGGCAACTATCATTTCCCCTCCTGCCATCCAATGCCTGTTTTTTCTTTTTTCTTTTCTTTCTTTTTTTTTTTTTTTTTTGAGACAGAGTCTTTTTATGTCACCCTTGGTAGAGTGCTGTGGTGTCACAGCTCACAGCAACCTCAAACTCTTGGGGTTAAGCAATTTTCTTGCTTCAGCCTCCCAAGTAGCTGGGACTACACGCACCTGCCACAGTGCCCGGCTATTTTTTTGTTGCAGTTGTCATTGCTGTTTAGCTGGCCTGGGCCAGTTCGAACCTGCCAGCCTCAGTGCATATGGCTGGCACCATATCCACTGTGCTACAGGTGCTGATCCCCTAATGTCTGTTTTTTCTCTTGTATTCTGCTTTGGCAAATCACAGCATTAGAATCCAGGATGGCATCCTCCGTACCTCCTCCTTCTAACCCCTTATTGACTTTTTTTTGTTTTGAGACAAAGTCTGTGTTGCTCATGCTGGAGTGTAGTGGCACAGTCATATCTCACTGTAGCCTCAAACTCCTGGCCTCAAGTGATCCTTCTGCCTCCGCCTCCCCAGTAGCTGAGACTATTGGGATGTCCCACCATGCCCTTGGTTAGTTATTAAGTCTCACAGACGTAGCCTCCTGGAGCCACTCTGGCTTTTCCTATCTCTCTGCTGTGCTCTTGCTGTCTGGTTCCACACTCGGCATTTCTTGCCTGGTCTATGGTAGGACAGCTAAGTAATAACTCACACAGCATTTGATCAAGCCGGAGAGAGCAGGACTTGGCTGCTTCTCTCATAAACTTTACTCAGTCCCAGGGACAACTGCCTCAGCTTCTTATCCTGGGTGTTCCTCCAAAAATTAGGGAAAACAGAGTCACATTCTGGAAGAGAAATTATGAAAACTGTAGGTGCCTGGAATCACTGAGTTGTCTTTTGGGGGAAGACGGCAGCTTTCTTGACCCTGTTCCCAGAGCCAGACTTGTGTTGGGGAGTGGTCCCAAGTGTGATGTGACCCCTGTGAATTTCTTTCTTTCATGTCTAATGTTCTAAATAGAGGATGTGTGTGGTCAAGTTTCCTGGTGGTCATGTGAGAGAAGGGTCTCTCCTGATGTTATTAAGCTCGAAAAATATAGAACACCCTGGGCTGCCTACTCTCAGGGGCTGTGTAGAGGCCAAATTCTGTCTTGACCATAGCAGGAAATGGCAGCCAAATGATTTTGTGAAATTAATGGAAGACTGCTCTAGTGGCTGGGGGCTTTGATGAAATGATGGAGGCTTTAGTTTCAATGGCCACACCACGGACTCCATGGAATTCCTTAGTTTGAAATGTGCCTGGCTTGAGCACATGGATCCTTATGTGTCCAGATGAAGCCAAGAAAGACACAGAATGGAGGGGTGAGGCTGTGGAGACCTCCGTATATCCCTCGGGGGCTGCATCAGTGTCCACCGCTGGCAACACTGATTAATGGAAAGGTGACATACAGGCCTTGGAGCTCAGCAGAGAGCTGACCCCGAGGCCCTGGGCTCCTGGTCGGCTAGAGCCTTCGGGTAGTGGTGAGGTGGGCTGTGGAAGGGCAGAGGGAAGAGGGGAGGTGGGGAGCATTCGTGTCAGCTCGCCTCTTCTGTTCAGTTTCGAGTTCTAATGGATGGGGGTGAGTGCCCCTCTGGCTCCACTGGCTGAGATGTATGTAGCACTCACATAGCCTCGAGTTGCCTCACCAACTCAGCCCAGTGACATGTCTCTGGAGGTCTTTCCTGAGGCCCCAGAGCTATAGTAGAAGTTCTTCCTCAGAACTTGCTCAGTTTTCTGGGAGCAAACATGGTGTTTGTTTATTGGATTTTCTAGCACCTTTCCCTGAACATAACAGGGGCTCAATAAATATCTGTGGAGAAATCAGTGCCCAGGATCTTGGGCTTGGCCTGTACTCATGTGCTCATCACACTGGCATTCATTCAACCACATTAATTAGCTCAAGGCCCTCCCCTTCCAGATAGCGGGTAGGTGGGAGGAGACATGAAGGTGAATCACACTTTTGCCAGGAGCTTATCCTTGGCAGAGGGTTTAAGGACCACATGTAGCAATAGGATCAGGGGGAGAGTGATGGTATCAGCATAAGGGAAGGACAGAAAGTGGTCTGCAAGGGTTGAGATGAAGAGGAGATTATTTCTATTTGGTGCATGGTGGAGGAGGATGAAAGGGGACTTTCGGCCTGGACCTTGGAGAAAGTATAGGACAAGCTGGGACACGAAAGAGAATTCCACACACGGAGGCACAGAGGTGAAAAGGCCCAGGAAATGTTCAGGGAGGAGCTGAGCCTGTGGGAGAGGTAAGGAGTGTGAAGGGTGATAGTGGGAGAGAAGAGGACCGGAGGGCTGGCGTGGGCTGGGGAGGGCCTGGATGTTCAACACGTGATTCCTGAGTGCAGAGCCCAGGGCCAGGGGAACTAAAGTTCTCAGCAATAGGGCAGAGGACAATCCCAAGGTCATTGTTTTACTCCTTGGGGCTGGCTTATCTTTTACTATTCTTTGTGGTGTGTTTTCGTGAATAGGCATTTTTAATTCCAGCATGATCATATGTATAAATTATTCTTTTATGGTCCATAGGTTTTTGTTTTTTTCCAGACTTAAGTAAGAAATCTTTTCCTTCCAGGAAGTCTTGAAGACATACACCCCCCCCCCATATATTCTTTTACAGTTTATTTTTACATTTGGACCTTGAATTTATTGGGGATTATTTCTTGTGATGGTAGGAGATAAGAATCCAATTATTTTTCCATAATCAATTATATATATATATGGTTTTTTTTTATTGTTAAATCATAGCTGTGTACATTAGTGCAATCGCCTGTACCCATTCTAAGATGCACCATAGATGTGGCCCCACCCATTACCCTCCCTCCACTTCCTTCCCCTTCCTTGGTCCTTTCCCCATATTCTTGTGCTATAGTTGGGTTATAGCCTTCATGTGAAAGCTATAATTTAGCTTCATAGTAGGGCTGAGTACATTGCATACTTTTTCTTCCATTCCTGAGATACTTTGCTAAGGAGAAAATGTTCCAGCTCCATCCATGTACACATGAAAGAGGTAAAGTCTCCATCTTTCTTTAAGGCTGCATAGTATTCCATGGTATACATGTACCACAATTTGCTAGTCCATTAGTGGGTCGATGGGCCCTGGGCTTCTTCCATGACTTAGCAATTATGAATAGGGCTGTAATAAACATTCAGGTTCAGAAGTCTTTGTTATATTGTGACTTTTGGTCTTCTGGGTATAAACCTAGTAAAGGAATTATAGGAT
>CAUYPK010080618.1:0-19486 GCA_963574355.1 Loris lydekkerianus
GTGCGACACACCCGGATTCAGCAACAGGGCTGGGGGTGGTGCGCACGGTTCTCTGTTCCTGGCACCCAGTTACTTTGGCACAGAGAACCCAAGGCTCTAGCATTATCTGGCCAGGAGAAGGGCTCTGCGCAGAGGCAGGGAGGGCTCCAGAGGGCATGCAACTACCAGAGTTCCTGGTCTGATGGATGAATTAGTGTCAAGCCTGGGAGGACACTGGAGGGGGGACGCAGGGTTGCGTGGCTCCCACAGTTCCTGGTTAGGGAATGTGGAGGCCTGGTGGGTGCGGGTCACCGGTTGGGGTCACTGCACACCTCTTATGGAGGTCTGGGCAGCACCAAGACCAGGAGTTTGAGGTTGCTATGAGCTGTGATGTCAGGGCACTCTACCCAAGGCAACAGCCCAAGGCTCCAGTGTGCCAAAACCGTCTCACTCTGCTCCTAAGGATTAGGACTGTGAGGCAGTTCAGTCCCCGCCTTTAAGCTGCTCATTCACTAGGTTACTTTGTCCCGCCTGATCCTTGTTCTGGGACCCTGAGGGCGGAGCTTGCCGGAGCAGTTTTTTCACACAATGGCTTTCACTGAGCCCAGCTCAGTGGCTCCTTTTGGGGCCCCAGACAATGCCCAAAGGTCTCCACACTTTTGCTCAAGCTCTCCCCCAGGCAACTCAATTGAGCGCCAAGTCCAAGAACACCAAAGAAGTTCACAGGTAAGGCCTTTCCAGTTTGCAGTGTCACTGCTGCTTGTACTCACAGTTGCCAGCGTGATTAGGTCGATCAAACACACGCATCCACTTGCCAGTTTTCCACTGTTTTTGTCTTCTTCCTGGGTTCCAGAAGTCCCTTGCTGGCTCCCTGTATCCTCAAAGTGATGATCATAGGCAGATCCCACCAGCCAGAGATGTCTGGAGTCTTGTCTCCCCAGACTCGCCATGCCCAGTTGAAGGGAAGGTGTTACTCAGCCTCCATCTTTAATCCAATCTGGCATTTTCTTAATTACTGTGTTCAAACCCTTATACTTTACACTTAGTAAATTTCACCTGTACACTTCCAAGATGCACAGTAGGTGTGGACTAACTAATCACCCTTCCTCCAATCTTTCTGCCCTCTCCCCTCCCCTCCCTTTCCCCTTTCCCCATATTCTTGTGCTGAGATTCATATTAGGGCTGAGTACATTGGGTACTTTTTTCTGCCATTCATGGGATACCTTGCTAAGAATATGTTCCAGCTCCATCCATGTATACATGAAAGAGATAAAATCTCCATCTTTCTTTAAAGCTGCATAATATTCCATGGTGTACATATATCACAATTTATTAATCCATTCATGGATCGATGGGCACTTGGGTTTTTCCATGACTTAGCAATTATGAATTGAACTGCTATAAATATTCTGGTACAAATATCTTTGTTATAATGTGATTTTTGGTCTTCTGGATATATACCTAGTAGATTAATTACAGGATCGAATGGTAGGTCTATTTTTAGATCTCTAAGTGTTCTCTAAACATCTTTCCAAAGGAACTCATAAGTTTGCAATTCCACCAACAATGTAGGAGTGTTCCCTTTTCTTCACATACAGGACAACATCTATGGTTTGGGGATTTTGCGATGTGAGCTAATCTTACTGGAATTAGATGATATCTCAAAGTAGTTTTGATTTGCATTTCTCTTATGATTAAGGATGAAGAGCATTTTTTCATGTGTCAGTAGGCTGTGCACCTGTCTTCTTCAGAGAAGTTTCTCTTCAAGTCCCTTGTCCAGCCTAAGATGGGATCACTTGTTCTTTTCTTGCTAATACATTTGCGTTCTATGTGGATTCTGGTTATTAAACCTTTGTTGGAGATATATCCAGCAAGTATCATTTCCCATTCTGAGGAGTTCTTTACTTACTGTGTTCTTGGCTGTGCAGAAGTTTTTTAGTTTCATCAGGTCCCAGTAGTGTACTTTTGATGCCGCAGCAATTACCCAGAGCATCCTCCTCATAAAATATTTGCTCAGGCCGATTCTTTCAAGAGTTTTTCCTGCACTTTCTTCTAAAATTTTTATAGTTTCATGACTTAAATTTAAATTAAACAAGTTAGAGTCTATCTTAGTTAAGGTGAAAGATGTGGGTCTAGTTTCAGTCTTCTACAGGTCACCAGCCAGTTCACCAAGCACCATTTGTTAAATAGGGAATCTTTTCTCAATTGAATGTTTTTACTTGGCTTCTCAAAGGTCAAATAACAATAAGTAGCTGGGTTCATTTCTTGGTTTTTTATTCTGTACCATACATCCACCTCTCTGTTTTTGTGTCTGTACCACACAGTTTTGATCACTATTGATTTATAGTATAGTGTGAGGTCTGGTAGTGTGATTCCTCCTCCTTTGTTTTTCTTTCTGAATAATGTATTGGCTATTCGAGGTTGTTTCTGACTACATATAAAATGACGTGTTATTTTTTTAAGATCTCTAATGTATGACAATGGAGCTTTAATAAGGATTGCATTAAAATTGTATATTGCTTTGGGTTGTATGGACATTTTAAAAATTTTGATTCCTCCCAGCCATGAGCATGGTATGTTTTTCCACTTGTTAACATCTTCAGCTATTTCTTTTCTTGGAGTTTCATAGTTTTCTTTATAGAGATCTTTCACATCCTTTGTCAGGTAAACTCCCAAATACTTCATCTTCTTTGGCACAACTGTGAATGGAATAGAGTCCTTCACTGTTTTTTCAGCTTGACTATTGTTGGTATATATAAAGGCAACAGATTTATGAATGTTGATTTTGTAACCTGAGATGGTGCTGTATTCCTTGATCTCTGCTAAGAGTTTTGTAGTAGAATCCCTATTGTTTTCCAGATATACAATCATATCGTCTGCAAAGAGTGAAACTTGCTCTCTTATGTCCCTATGTGGATCCCTTGATTGCTTTAAATCCCTAATTGCGATGGCTAAAATTTCCATTACAATGTAAAAGAGGACTGGAACAATGGGCAAGCTTGCCTGGTTCCTGATATGTGAGCTAATCTTACTGGAATTAGATTACTGATATGAGTGGAAATGGTTTCAATATAACTTCATTCAATAAGATATTGGCTGTAGGTATGTTGTAGATGGTCTCTATTCGTTTAAGGAATGTCCCTTCTATACCTGTTTTCCTCAGTGTTCTGACCATGAAAGGATGCTAGATATTATCAAAAGTATTTTCTGCATCAATTGAGAGTATCATATGGTCTTTGTTTTTTAATTTGGTTATGTGCTGAATTATATTTATAAATTTATTTTTTTGCATCAATATTTATTAGTGATATAGGTCTATAATTTTCTTTTCTTGTTGGGTCTTTTCCTGGTTTGGGAATCAAGGTGATGTTTGCTTCATAGAATGTGTTGGCTAGTATTCCTTCTTTTTCTGTATTTTGGAAAAGGTTGAGTAATATATGTACTAGTTCCTCTTTAAAAGTTTGGTACATTTTTGATGTGAAGACATTTGGTCCCGGGCTCTTCTTTTTTTAGGGACATTTTGTATAGTTGATGCTATTTAACAACTTGATATAGGCAGGTTCAACATTGCCTACTCATTCTGGCTAAGTCTTGGGAGGCAGCCTGCTTCCAAATATTCATCGATTTCCTTTAGATTTTTGTATTCCTCAGAATAAAGTTCTTGTAATATTCATTAAGGATTTTTTGAATTTCTGAGAAGTCTGTTGTTATTTCATCTTTACCATTTCTCATTGATGAAATTAGAGGTTTTACTCTTTTTTCCTGGTTAGGTTAGCTAAAGGTTAATCTATTTCATTGAACTTTTCAAAAAACCAACTTTTTGATTTATTGACCTGTTGTATAATCCTTTTGTTCTCAATTTCATTTAATTCTGCTCTAATTTTGGTTGTTCCTTTTCTTCTGCTGGGTTTGGTATTGGAATGTTTTTCTTTTTCCAGTTGCTAGAGTTGTCCCATTAAATTGTTAACTTCCTCTTTCTGTTCTCTTGAGTAAGCCTTTCAGTGCATAAATTTCCCTCATAGAACTGCCTTTCTGGTATCCCAGAGGTTCTGATAATTCATAACTTCATTGTCATTTTGTTCCAAAAATTTGGTAATTTTCTTAATCTTATCTGTGACCCAACAATCATTCAGCAGGAGGTTATTTAGGTTCCATGTTTTTGTATGACTATGCAGATTCTTGGAGTTACTGAATTCCACTTTTATTCCATGATGATCCAAAAAGATGCAAGGAATAATTTCGATTTTTTTTAATTTCCTGAGGATAGATTTGTGATGTGATCAATTTTGTCTTATGTTCCATGGGCTTATGAGAAGAATGTGTATTCAGTTTTGTTAGGATGAAATGTTTTGTAAATGTCTGTTAAATCCATTTGTTAGGTGGTTAAGGTTAAATCTAAAATTTCTGTGCTTAGCTACATATTGGAGGATCTATGTAACACAACTAAAGGGGTGTTAAAATACGTGATTACTGTGGAGCTAGAAGAAACCAAATTGCCCATATCTAGTAGAGTTCCTCTTATAAATTGAGGTGCATTGTCCTTGGGTGCATAAATATTAATAATTGGAACCTCATATCAAGTATTCATCTTAACAAATACGTAGTGACCCTCCTTATTTTTTCTTACTTTTGTTAGTTTTTTTTTTTTTTTTTTTTTAAATAATAGCTGTATACATTAATGTGATCATGGGGCACCATACACTGGTTTGATAGACTGTTTGACACATTTTTATCACACTGGTTAACATAATCTTCCTGGCATTTTCTTAGTTATTGTGTTAAGACATTTACAATATATACTTGAGTATAAGCCGAGTATTTTCGGCACAAAATTTGTGCCGAGCTCGGGTTTTTCGGCATAAATTTTGTGCCGAAAAAACTCGGCTTATACTCGAGTATATACGGTATATTCTACATTTACAAAGTTTCACATGTACCCTTGTAAGATGCACCGCAGGTGTATTCCCACCAATCACCCTCCCTCCACCCATTCTCCCTCCCCTTCCTCTCCTCCCTCCCCCAATTCCCCATATTCATGGAAAACTGGCTTATAGCTTTCATATGAAAGCCATAAATTAGTTTCATAGTGGGGCTGAGTACAGTGGATACTTTTTCTTCCATTCTTGAGATACTTCACTAAGAAGAATATGTTCCAGCTCCATCCATGTAAACATGAAAGAGGTAAAGTCTCCATCTTTCTTTAAAGCTGCATAACATTCCATGGTGTATATACATCACAATTTATTAATCCATTCATGGATTGATGGGCACTTGGGCTTTTTCCATGACTTAACAAGTATAAATTGGACTGCAACAAACGTTCTGGTACAAATATCTTTGTTGTAATGTGATTTTGGTCCTCTGGGTAGATACCTATTACAGGAATTACAGGATAGAATGGTAGATCTATTGAGATATTTCACATCATTTGTTAGATAAACTCCAAAATATTTCATCTTCTTTGGCACTACTGTGAATGGAATAGAGTCCTTAACTGTTTTTTCAGCTTGACTATTGTTGGTATACATAAAGGCTACCGATTTATGAATGTAGATGTTATAACATGAGATGCTGCTGTATTTCTTGATCACTTTTAAGAGTTTTGTAGTAGAATCCCTGGTGTTTTCCAGATATACAATCATATCATCTGTGAAGAGCTAAAGTTTGATCTCTACTGACCCTATATGGATACCCTTTATAGCCTTTTCTTCCCTAATTTCAGTGGCTAAACCTTCCATTACAATGTTAAAAAACAGTGGAGACAATGGGAAGTTTTGTCTTGTTTGTGACCTGAGTGAAAATGATTTCAATTTTACTCCATTAAATACGATATTGGCTGTGGGTTTGCTGTATATGGCCTCTATCTGTTTAAGAAATGTCCCTTCCATACCTATTGTCTTAAGTGTTCTTTGATATAATGAAAGGATGCTGGATATTATGAAAAGGTTTTTCTGCATCAATTGAGAGAATCATTTGGTCTTTGTTTTTTAATTTGTTTATGTGCTGAATAATACTTATAGATTTATGTATATTAAGCCAGCCTTGTGACCCTGGGATAAAACTGACTTCATCATGATGTATAAGTTGTTTGATTTGTTGCTGGATTCCATTTGTTAGGATCTGGTTGAATATTTTTGCATCTATATTAATTAGTGATATTGGTCTATAATTTTTTTTCTTGTTGGGTCTTTTTCTGGTGTGGGGATCAGGGTAATGTTTGCTACAGAGAACATGTTGGGTAGTATTCCTTTTTCCAGTTTTGGAACAGGTTTAGTAATATAGGTACTAGTTCCTCTTTAAAGGTTTGGTAGAATTCTGACATGAAGCCATCTCGTACCCGGCTTTTCTTTTTAGGGAGATTTCATTACATTGATGCTATTTCAGAACTTGATATTGGCCTGTTCAACATTTCCACTTCATTCTGCCTAAGTCTTGGAAGGTGACGTGCTTCCAAGTATTGGTCAATATCCTTCAAATTTTCATATTTCTGAGAATAACATTTCTTGCAATATTCATTAAGGATTTTTTTAATTTCTGAGAAGTCTGTTATTATTTCGTGTTTGTTGTTTCTGATTGATGAAATTAGAGATTTTACTCTTTTTTTCCTGGTTAAGTTAGCCAAAGGTTTTTCTATTTTATTGACCTTTTCAAGAAACCAACTTTTTGATTTATGGATCTGTTGTATAATTCTTTTGTTTTCAATTCATTTAATTTTGCTCTAATTTTGGTTATTTATTTTCTTCTCCTGGGTTTGGGGATGTAATGTTCTTCCTTTTCCAGTTGCTTGAGATGTACAATTAAGTTGTTAACTTCCTCTCATTCTGTTCTCTTAAGGAAGGCTTGTAGTGCTATAAATTTTCCTCTTAGGATTGCCTTTGCAGTATCCCCGATGTTCTGATAATTTGTGTCTTCAATATCGATTTGTTCCAAAAATTTGGCAATTTCTTTCTTAATTTCATTTCTGATGCATCTATCATTCAGCATAAGGTTATTTAACTTCCATATTTTTGTATGAGTAAGCAGATTCCTGTTGTTACTGAGTTCAATTTTTCTTCAATGGTGATCCAAGAAGATGCAAGGAATAAGGGTTAGATTTGTGACTTAAGAAGTGATCGATTTTGGAGTATGTTCTGTAGGCTGATGAGAAGTATGTGTATTCAGTTTTGTTGGTTGAAATGTTCTGTAGATGTCTGCTAAATCCAAATGTTGCATTGATAGGTTTAAATCTAAAATTTCTTTGCTCACCTTCTTATTGGTGGATCAATCCAACACAGCCAAAGGAGTGTTGAAATCTCCGACTATTATGGAGCTGGAGGAAATCAAGTTGGTCGTTTCTGTTACAGTTTCTCTTATAAATTGAGACTCATTCTGTTTGGATGCATAAATATTAATAATTCAAATCTCATCATATTGAATATTACCCTTAACAAATACGAAGTGACCATTCTTATCCTTCCTTACTTTTGTTGGTTTAAAGCCTATTTTGTCTGTAAATAGAATTGCAACACCTGCTTTTTTCTGATTATCATTTGCCTGAAATATGACGACCATCCTTTCACCTTGAGTCTATATTTATCTTTTAAGCTAAGATGTGATTTTTGTATGGACCAAATATCTGGCATGAGTTGTATCCAGTCAGCCGACCTTTGCCTCTTTAGAGGACAGTTAAAGCCATTCATATTAATAGAGAATGTTGAAAAGTATGGTAAAATTTTGGGTATCGGGATTTTTGAAAGTCCAGTGGATACTTTTAATCCTTTCGCACTGTTGAAGTTGGAGTTTGATCTGAAGTTTCTGAGTGAATTTACCTTTGTGTAGAGGATTGTGCTGGTCATTATGGAGGATCGGTCTGAGAATATCCTGAAGAGCTGGTTTGTTGATGGCAAATTTCTTCAACATGCGAATGTCATAAAAGTATTTAATTTCCCCATCATAAATGAAACTCAGAGTAGCTGGATACAGGATCCAGGGATGAAAGTTATTTTGTTTTAGGAGATTAAATGTCAATGACCACCCTATTCTTGCTTGAAAAGTTTCAGCAGAGAGATCTGCAGTCATTCTAATATTCTTCCCTAGCTGGATACAGGATCCAGGTTTGAACGTTATTTGTTTTAGGAGATTAAATGTCAATGACCACCCTATTCTGGCTTGAAAAGTTTCAGCAGAGAGATCTGCAGTCATTCTAACACTCTTCCCTTTGTAGGTAATGGATTTCTTATGTCTGGCTGCTTTCAGAATTTTCTCCTTCATGTTAACATTAGTAAAGTTAGTTATGATATGCCTGGGGAATGTCTTATTCAGATTGAGTCGTGCTGGGGTTCTGAAATTGTCTGCTATCTGAATTTCAGAATCTCTTGGCATGTCTGGAAAATTTGTTTTCATAATTTCATGGAGAAGGGCCTCTGTGCCTTCCCAGGCCACTTTATCACTTCCAGGCATTCCAATGAGGCAGATATTAGACTTCTTCAAAGTATCCCGGAGCTATATGAGAGAATGATCCATTTTTGCTCTCTATTTCTCTTCCTTTTGAGAGCTTGGGAGCATTCAAAGGCTTTATCTTCAATGTCAGAAATCCTTTCTTGTGCTTGCTCCACTCTGTTAGTGAGGGATTCTACTGTATTTTTCAGATCTTTGAGGGATGCAAATTCTTGCTTCAGTGTGTCAAAATCTTTGGTGGTTTTGTCTTTCAATTTGTTAAATTCTTGAGACAACTTTTGAATTACTACTCGAATTTCTAATTCTGACTTTTGAATCTCTCCTCGATTTTCTAATTCCGAATTTTTCTCCATTCTTTTAATCTTGTTTTCAATCCAAATTCTGAATTCAATTTCTGACATCTCAGCCATCTTTTTATGAATGGGATCTTCAGTTACATCTGCCATATCTTTCCTTGGTGTGGGGTGGGGGGTGGTTGATCTCTTCTAGTTACCCATTTTTACCAGAGTTATTCTGCTGATTCCGCCCCATGATTATTTTTCACCATTTGACTTTTCCCCTGGAGTTTTATTGAGGACCTGTACATTGGTATGGCCTGAGAAACTGGGGACCTATTTGGTGTGGTGGGACTAGCTGGCTCTCTCTTGCTTTCAGCTGGTCTCTGTCTGATCCTAGTGAAACAGTTAGTCTTGGTTGAAGTCTCAGCTTTGGATAAATACCAGCAATTAAGTCACCTGCCCCCCACAGGTAACAATTTGAAAATGAAAATCAATCCTTCCTACAACCACTCACCCAGGGCACTACTCGGATAGTCCTTGGGCGATTGGCTCAATTCAAAAGGTCCAAATGAATTGTCTCAGTGAGAACCTGTCTCAGGTGGTAGAGTTTACAAGGTCTCTGGCAACTGGATCACAGGGGTCTGCTGACAACTCAAATATAATTTGCACTGGTGCTCCGTGAAGTCAAGAGGACCCACCCAGGAAATAGATTAGTCTGGGAAGGTTGGTGCCTCTTTCCCCACCTTGTACCTCTATCACACCCAGTCACTGATAACCCCACAGGGCGGTGACCCAGTTGCCGCCAATGAGCAGATACTCCAAGGGTTTGCACCTGCCTGAATCACAAGGAAATCTATGACTTCTCAGCCAGTCTGCTGCTCTCTGCCTCTATCTGGCAGGGGGAGGTGAGGACTGACAACCTCAGGCACTTGATAGAAGCTAGGGGGTGTTCACTCAGTTCCAGCCCCACCCCTGATTGATGTTACTGTCAGAACAGAACAACTTTGTGGGAATTTGTTTCTTTCCCTGCTAAATTCCCCTGCAAAACAGAAGCTGTTTTGAGTTCCCAGAACCTATCCCTCAGGCCCAGTCTGTGCTAATGTATGGTCTCAGCTGTTTGTATTCTCAGCACAGTTACCTGTCAGATGCAGCCTCTGCCTGCCCTCCTTTGTTTAAGCTAAAGGTACCCTGGGGGCTAGGTTCATCTTAGGCTCAGTAAAGTGGTTTTCTGATTCAGCCCCACCCTAGAAGTCTACAGCACTGCACGTGCATTTTCTAGTCCCCGAACTCCACCCAGGCCAGAACTGCCTCAGGCAAACACTTTATTCACAGGGCCTGTATTTCTCTACCAGATATGTTCCACGGTGTATGCCACCTGAGAAGATGCCCAGCCTCCTCTGGTTGCCCAGAAAAGACAGTGGGCGTGAGTTTGCAATATCCATGGGTGATCCCTATTGTTGCCAAAAAGAGCTGCTTCTCTGAGCCTCAGGGCAGTGCCACTCTGGCATGGTTCCCTCTCAGTTGACCATCCACTCCTAACTCCCATGCCACAGAATCCCCACAGACCAGCTGTAGCCCAGGCCCTGTACACACCCCTGGAGAAATCACCCAAGAATCTGGACTCCTGGGGGAGAGGCCTCTAGACCTCAGAGTTAGAGTGGAGGGGAGTGCTGGGAGCTCAGAATTGCAGGTAGAGAATATATACTGTTTTATACAGTTTTATGCCCGACAGGAGAACGCCATGACACCCTAGTAGGGGAGGGAGGTCCAGTTTTTAGAGGGTCTCTCTCGTGGAATATAGTGGGAGGACCTTTATACTCTGCTCATTTGTGGGGCACTCCAATCCTTTCTCATAGGGGAGGGGACTACCATCAGGTTGCTGATGGATTTTGTACATTTTGTTTGTATCCTTGAGGTTGTAGCTCACCTCAGTGGGGTTGATGTGCATTCTTCAACCTTCTCTCTTAGTGCAGCTCTAATCCACCATGTTATTTGCTAAATTTCTGTCCTTTAAGTCTCCTTCTGGACAGGAACCTCTGTGGAAAGCTGGCTTCAGTCAGCCATCTTGACTCCGCCCGCCCCCTACTTTTGTTCCTTTAAAGCCTATTTTATCTACAAATAAAATTGCAAAACCTGCTTTTTTCTGTTTTCCATTTGCCTGAAATATAGATAACCATCCTTTCACCCTTTTAAGGTAATGTGAGTTTCATGTATGCAGCAGATATCTGGCCTGAGTTTTTGTATCCAGTTAGCCAGCCTGTCCCTCTTTAGAGGACAATTTAAGCCATTCATATTAATTGAGAATATTGATAGGCCAGGTATAATTTTGGGTATCGAGTTTTTGAAAGACCAGTGGACATTTTTCATCCTTTCTCCAGTGTGAAAGTTGGAATTTGATCAAAAGTTTAAGAGTGAGTTTACTTTTGTGTTAGAGAGTTGCGCTGTTCATTATGGAGGATAGGTCTGAGGATATCCTGGAGAGATTTTGTTTAGTTATGGCAAATTTCTTCAACATTTGAATGTCATTGAAGTATTTAATTTCTCCATCATAAGTGAAACTCAGTTTAGCTGGATTCAGGATCCGGGGTTGAAAGTATTTTGTTTTAGGAGATTAAAAGTCAATGACCACCCTCTTCTAGCTATAAGGCTTTCAGGAGAGAGATCTTCAGTCATTCTAATATTCTTTCCCTTGTAGGTTATCATTCTTTTACATCTGGCTACTTTCAGAATTTTCTTCTTCAAATTAACTTTACTGAAGTTAATTATGATGTGCCTGGGGGATGTCTTATTAGAGTTGAGTCATGCTGAGGTTATGAAACTGTCTGCTATCTTCATTTGAGGATCTCTTTGCCTGTCTGGAAAGTTCTCTTTCATAATCACATGAAGGAGAGCCTCTGTGCCTTGCAAAGCTACTTCATTGCTTTTAGGGATCCCTATAAGGCAAATATTTGTTTTCTTCGAATTATCCTAGAGCTCTCTCAAGGAATGATCTCTTCTGCTCTCCATTTCTCTTCCTCTTCAGCATTTGGGATCATTCAAAAGCTTTACCTCTGATGTCGAAAATCCTTTCTTCTGCCAGTTCCATTCTGTTACTGAAGGGAAGGCAGCAACTTCTTTTCTCAATAGGTCTAAATCTTTGGTGATTTTCCCTTTTAATTTCTTGAATTCTTGAAACATCTTCTGAATTAATCCTACAATTTCTAAGTCCATCTTTACTTCCATTCTGTTGATCTTATTTGCAATCCAAATTCTAAATTCAATTTCAGACATCTCAGACATCTGTTTGTGAATGGGATCCTCTGGTTTGGCTGGTTTGTCATTTCTTGGGGGAGTTGAACTGTTCTAGTTATTCATGTTGCCAGAGTTTTTCCACTGATTCTGCTCCATAATTGTTTTCCAGTGTTTAACTAGATGAGCAGGTAAGGTGAAATTGGACTGGAGACTTCTATGGTTGTGTTTCACCATCCCTTCACCTAGGAACTGGGATTGGTGGCTGAAGCTTTTCCTTTACAATTTTGCAAAGAACCTGTGAAGTATTACAGTCTGTGACTCTAGAGGCCTGCTTGATGTAGTGGGGGTAGGTGTTTCTGTCTTCTATTCAGATCTCTGTCAAATCCTAGTGAATCAGTGACTCTGTGCTGCAGTCTTGGCTTTGGAGAAGTACAAGGAATGAGGACATCCCTTCCCCCACTGGTAATATCTAGAAGAGGACAATCAAACCTTATTACTACAGCATAACCTGGGTACCACCTTGGAGAGTCCTCAGGTAATTTGTTCAAGAGTTCCAGACCAATTGTCCCAGAGAGCCCCCACTCTCAAGCTGAAGAGCTCAAAAGGACTCCAGCTCCTAGATATTAGGGGTCTACTGGCAGCTCAACTGTGATTTGAGCACCTCTGGTGCTCTGAGGGGTCAGAGAGGCCCATTCAGTAGGAGGCTTAGAGCCAAGAAGTTGATGCCTTTTACCCCAGCTTCCTCACCCTTCACCACCAAAATCTGATCACCCCAGTCTCTGGTAGGCCAACAGCAGTCTCTGTTAACCAAGTCTCTGTGGCCCAGTTCTGTCCAATAAGAAAATGTGCCAGGGCTATGTGCCTGCCAGAGTCAAAGTAAGGTGACTGCCTCAGCCTCTTGGTTACCACAGTCTGCAACCATCCAGCATGGGAAACTGAGTCTGCCTGCCTCAGGCACTCAATGTCACCTGAAGAAAGTTCCACATAAGCTCAGTCCAAACCTAAGAATATCCAGAAAGCAAAGGAATTTCTCCCTCAGCTACTGCACCTTTGTTGCTGCTGTTCTGCAGCTCTGTTATCCTTATAGGGCAAAGTTTGGTTCCCCTGGCAGGCCACAGAGTTGGGGAGATGACTGTCCAGAATTAGACACCAGCAGGATCACTCTACTAATGCTGAAGTTGGGTGTGAGGTTTCTCCTCTTAGGTTCGTGCACCTCAGCAGTTTCCAAGCCTTCACCAGCAGTACAGAAACCTAAGCCTCTAGCTGTTGCTGAGATACATTTTTTGGGGGGAGACCAGGTCAATCACCTTTCCCTCTATGTCTTTCTGTACAGTTGCTGGATTCACAGATACAGCTGTACTACCTCTGTCTACGCAATGCCCAGTCTGAGCCAAGAAGTGCTGACATTCTGGTTTCTATATGGGTTGGACTTCTAGACTGCCAGGACAGGGGAGAGGTGTAGACTGGAGGTTCAAGGTGGCAAGGAAAATATTTGTTCAAACATCCCGCCAGACAAGGGAATTCCTGGGCTCACAGCAGGGGCTCTCTGGAGAAGGAGTCCCAACTTCCAACAATTCCCTCTGGTGGGGTAAAGAAGGAGAGCCTCAGTTTATCCCTCACCAGTAGAGATCAAATAGTAAGCAAGCAACTCTAGTAGGGGAGGGGACAGCTACACAACGTCTTTGGGATGAGATCTGTACCTGAAAATAGTTTCTTTGGAGTTGAAGCTTGCCTCAGCAGGGAAGATGAGCAATTATCTATCTCATCTCTCAGCTCAGATCCCCTCCTTTGGCTTTGATGGTTTCTTACTGGCCATTATCTCTCCCTCCAGACTGGAGCTTCTGTCGAGAGCTAGCTCCAATCAGCTGTCATTCCCCATTCCCCCTTGTTCTTGTTGTATGTGAACATTGGAGTTAAGAAAAACAGCCAACCCAAGGATTTAGCAAAACACAAAGCACAGTGAAACCAAATGAGCAAGTTAACAGATAAAAAGGCTATCAGACACACAAGTCCACAGATGCACAAATAATCAGAAACACATAGACATACAGACAAAATAAATAAATAAATAAAAAATAAAAATAATGGTAATCATAAAATAATAGAAAAAAACTGTAAAAATCTGATGTAAGCACACTCAGAAACCATAAGAAGGGAAGAAGAGGAAGAGAGGGGGGGGAAAGTACTATTAATAAAAAAGCTAAAAGAAATAAAACAATTAACATTAAAAAAATTAACAATAACTCCTCCAATAAAAGGATGAAAACAGAGGAAAAAAAGAAAAAAAGCACCAACCACAAAAATATTATTCTTGTGTATATATAAAAATATACAATTATACGTATGACGTAGGGGTCCTCTTTAGTATGAATACATACACATTGCAATATACTTTGTAGACACCAGGTGGCACTGAGTGGTTCCCAGGCTTATACCTCATTCATAGCTTACATTATTACCACAGTAATCACCCTATCTGCCCTGTGGCCATTTCTGGAGTTTCAATATAAGTCTCTTTCCTAACTGTTGCCTAACCTTGGCTGTTCTGTACCAGACGGCACACCTATCTTACCTCCAAACTGGGTGCAGGAGTCCACGCTTCACAAATCATTCCACTTAGCTCCTAGGTTCTCCTGCAAACTGGTAACTGCAATTGGCTGAGGGGGAGAGGCTGGTTGCCGCTGGCTCCCAACGCTGTGGCACGCGGAGAACTTTTCCTCAGTTTCCGTGGCTCAGAACCTCACTTTTCAGTCCAGTAACCCACCAGTTCACCACATATCCCGAACTTCCAGTCCACACCAATATTCTCCCCCAAGAATGTTCCGGTCTTTTTCATCACAGGTGTTGTTATGGGAAAAGGTGTCCACCATTTCAGACAATTCAAAATATCTCTGTTTCCCAAGCAGGATCCTTTCCCCTTAATTTTCTTGTAGGCTGCTTAGCCCCCTGCAGCTCGGAGTGGGCACCCCTTTCTGGTCCCCAAATTCTGCTCAGGAAACCACACTTCACTGAAATTTAAATTAATTACCTAGGTTTCCCCACGAGAAACTGCAATACTATATGGGGAAGGGGCCAGTTGACGGCCGCCAGCCGCTGGCCGTGCAGGGGAATTTTCTACAGCAGAGTCCGTGGCTTTGGATTACACCTCAAATTCAGCAATCCACCAATTTGCTGCATGTCTCAAGCTGTCTATTCACATCAATACTTCACGTGCAGAAAAGATCAAGAGCCCCCTCCCTCTCACCTGGTGATGTGGGAGGGATGGGCTAAACATCCGTTCTGTTTGCCATCATCTCCCCCAATGTTTTCTATTAGAAGTTTCACAGCTTTGAGTTTTAGTTTAACTCTTTAATTCATTTTGACTGGATCGTATGTTACAGGTAAGAGTCTACTTTCATTCTCCTACATACAGTGGTTCAATTTTCCCAATATTGTTCATTAAAGAGACTGTCTTTTCCCCATTATTTGTTCTTGGCACCTCTGTTGAAAATACATTGGCTATAAACAAATGAATTTATATCTGGATCCCCTACTCTGTTCCATTGGTCTATCTAGCTGTTTTTATGGCAATACCATGTTGACTACATGGCTACTACACCTTTGTAGTATATTTTGAAATCAGGTAGTGTGATGTGTCTTTGTTCTTTTGTTCTTTTTTGCTCAAATTGTTTTTTGTATTTTGGTCATTTTGTGATTCAATATAAATTTTAGGGGTGGATTAGAGCTGAGCTAAGAGAGAAGGTTGAAGAACGCACATCAACCTTCCTGAGGTGAGCTGTGACCTCAAGGATACAAACAAAAGGTACAAAATCCACCACCAAGCAGATGGTAATCCCCTCACACATGAGAATGGCTTGCAGTATGCCATACAAACAAGCGAGCAGAGATCAAACATCCTCACATTTTATTCCACAGGAGAGACCCTTTAAAAACTGGACCTACATCTCCTATTAGGGCACCATAGCATTCTGCTGCCAGGCATAAAACTTTATAAAACTGTATATATTCTCTACCTACAATTCTGAACTCCCAGCACTCCCCTCCACTCTCACTCTGAAGTCTGAAAGCCTCTCCCAAAGGAGTCCAGATTCTTGGGTATTTTCTCAAGAAGTGTTGAAAGGGCATGGTCTGCTGCTGGTCCGTGCTGATTCTGCCACATGGGAGTAAGGAGAGGAAGGTCAACTAAGAGGGAACCATACAGGAGCAGCAGTGCCCTAAGGCACAGACCAGCAGCCGCAGCAAAAATAGGGCCCACACCCCTAGATATTTCAGAGTCACAACCCCTGTCTCTCTGGGCAACCAGAGGAGGCCAAGCATCTTCTCTGGTAGCATCCACTGGTGGAACAGATCTAGGATGGAAAAACAGATCCCATGACTAAAGTGTTTGCCTGAGGTGCTACCACCCTGCACAGAACAAGAATACACACACTCACAGAGACCACAGACTCTCAGGGCAGGGCTGACCAAGAGGACCGTTTTAATGAGCCTAAGACATGCCCGGCCCTCAGGGGATCATAGCTGAGACAAAAGATGACAGTAAGAAGCTGGAACTGACAGATGAGTGTGACTTTACAAAACCCGACCAAACAGAAAGTGGAGCCCGGACCTGGCAGGGGCACACACCTGAGCCTGAGTCACAGTTTCTGTGAACTCAAACAGCATCTGATTTGCAGGAGAATATAGCTGGGACAGAAACAAATTCTGTTAAGTTGTTCTATTCTGTCAGCAATATCAATCAGGGGTGGGGCTGAAACTGAGTGAACCACCACAGTGTCCATTAAGCACCAGAGGTTGTCAGGCCTCATCTACCCCTGCCAGATAATGGCAGAGAGCAGCAGCCTGGATGAGTAAACATAGATCTCTCTGTGATTCAGGCAGGTGCAAACCCCTGAAGTATCTGCTCATTGAAGGGAACTGGATCACAGCCCTGTGGGGTTATCAGTAACTGAGTGTGACAGAGGTTGCAAGGTGGGAAAGGAGGCATCAACACTCCCAGACTAATCTATTTGTTGGGTGGGTCCTCCTGATCTCACGGAGGACTAAAGTGAGTCATACTTGAGTTGCCAGCAGACCCCTGTCATCTAATTGCCCGAGACCTTCTGAACTCTCCACTTGAGAGAGGTGCTGATTGAGACAATTGATTTTGACCTTGTGAACTGAGCCAATCACCTGAACACTATCCAAGTGGGTGTGTGGTTGTGGTTTGATTTTCCTTTTCCAATTGTTGCCTGTGAGAGGTGGCATGAATTAATTGCTGGTATTTCTCCACAGCTGAGACTTCAACCCAGATTAACTTATTCACTAGGGTAGAAAGAGACTAGCTGAAAACTAGACAGCCACTGAGCCCCACCACACTAAGCAGGTCCCCACTTTCTGAGGCCATACTACTGTACAGGTCCTTGGCAAAGCTCTAGGTGAAAAAATACAGACATCACTCCCAGCTTCTGGGTGAAGATCTGGTTAATAAAAACTCCTGGAGCCCCCAACTCAACTTCTCTTTCTCTGCTTCTCTAGCAAAATGGTATAAAATAATCTTGGGCAGAATCAGTGTAAAAACTCCAGTAACACAAATAACCAGAGGAGATTTAAACCTCCAAAGAACAAGATGGCGGACACAACTAAAAATCCCATTCACAAACAGATGGCTGAAATGTCAGAAATCGAATTCAGAATTTGGATTGCAAATAAAATTAATAGGATAGAGGCAAAGTTGGAATTAGGAACTCAAGAAGGATTTCAAACGTTGTCTCAAGAATTCAACTAATTCAAAAACAAAATCACCCAAGATTTTGACACATTGAGACAAGAATTTGCATCCCTCAAAGATCTGAAAAATACAGGACAATCCATCAGTAACAAAATGGGGCAAGCAGAAGAAAGGATTTCTGACATTGAACACAAAGCTTTTGAACAATCCAAAACTCTCAAAGAGGAAGAGAAATGGAGAATAAAAATGGATCATCTCTCAGAGAGCTCTGGAATAATGCAAAGAAAACAAATATTCGCTTCATAGGAATCCTTGAAGGTGACAAAGTGGCTTCACAAGGCAGAGAGGCTCTTCTTCATGAAATTGTGAAACAGAATATTCCAGACATCCCAAGAGATTCTGAAATTCAGATAGCAGACATTTTCAGAACTCCAGCACAACTCAACCCAAATATCACATCCCCCACAACATAATTAACTTCACTAAAGTTAATATGAAGGAGAAAATTCTGAAAGCAGCCAGAGGTAAGAAAACCATTAACTACAAATGGAAAAATTTTAGAATGACAGCAGATCACTCTGCTGAAACCTTTCAAGCTACAAGAGGGTGGTCATTGACTTCTAATCTCCTAAAACAAAATAACTATCAACCCAGGATCCTATATCCAGCTAAACTAAGTTTCATTTATGATGGAAAATTAAATACTTTAATGACATTCACATGCTGAAGAAATTTGCCATAATTAAAGCAGCTCTCCAGGATATTCTCAGACGTATCCTCCACAATGACCAGTGCAATCCTTCACGACAAAAGTAAACTTGCCCAGAAACATTTAATCAAGTTCAAACTTCCACACTGGTGAAAGGAATATATATGTCCACTAGAATTTTGAAAAACAAGATACCCAAAATTGTACCAGGTCTATCAATATTCTCAATTAATGTGAATGGCTTAACTTGTCCTTTAAAGAGGCACAGGTTGGCTGACTGGATACAAAAACTCAACCCAGATATCTATGGCATACAAGAATCTCATCTTGGGGGGAGGAGATAAGATGGCGGACTGAAGCCAGCTTTCCACAGAGGCTACCATCCAGAAGGAGAGTTAAGGGACGGAAATTTAGTAAGTAACCTGGAGGATTCAAGCTGTACCAAGACAGAAGTTTGAAGAACGCACATCAACACCACTGAGATGAGCTGAGACCACAAGGACACAAACAAAAGGTACAAAATCCATTACCAAGCCAACGGGAGTCACCCTCCTCCCCAAGACCAGCTTAAGAGCCCCCCAAACAAAAGGGCAGAACTAAAAGGCCCTCCCACTTCGCTTCACAGGAGTGAACTTCGAAAAACTGGACCTACCTCCCCTACTAGGGTGCCATGGTGCTCCCCTGCCAGGCATAAAACTGTATAAAACTTTAAATATCTTTCCTGGCAATCCAACACTCCCCTCCACTCACATGGAGGTCTGGAGGTCTGGCCCCCAGAAGTACGGATTCTTCTGTGATTTGTCGAGGGTAGGGGTGTGGACAGAGCCCGAGTTGCGACTGACCAGTGCTGACTCTGAGGCACAGGAGAGAGGAGCACATGGCTGAGGGAGAGTCACGCCACGGCAGCACTTCCCTGCAACACTTCCCTGTGGCAGGGTGCACCAGCCCTCTTTGAGCAGCAATATGGCCAGGCATAAAACTGAGTGAAACTGTAGCTTTTGAAGTGCTGAGCTCCCAGCGCTCCCTCCCCACTCTTACTCAGGGGTCGGGGGCCTGTCCCCCAGGAGTTCGGATTCTTGGGTGATTCCTCCAGGGGAGCGGACAGTCCCCAAGCTGTGACTGGACAGTGCTGGCACTGAGGCATGC